>JAEQML010070489.1:0-16751 GCA_016904865.1 Pissodes strobi | reverse complement strand
AAGAACTAGATACGCAAAAGGCATCAGGACCGGACGGAATACCTGCCATCGTGCTAAAGAACTGCGCCAACGAACTAACACCCGTTTTTTCCAGGCTTTTTTCTCTTTCTTACAGAAAAGGGATTTACCCATCCTCTTGGAAAGTCGCTCGAGTGCAACCTGTTCCAAAAAAAGGCAAGAAAACCACGCCCTCAAACTATCGCCCAATTGCCTTGCTTCCAATAATCTCCAAAGTCATGGAACGTGTAGTCAATCAGCAACTACTCAAATACCTCGAGAACAACAGAATAATCAGCGAGAATCAATACGGCTTTCGCAAAGAGAGATCGACAGGAGATATTTTGGCCTATGTCACTCATATATGGAGTAGGGCAATTGAAAACTACGGAGAGTCTCGAGCGATTGCGTTGGATATTTCAAAGGCATTCGACAGAGTTTGGCATGACGGACTGCTCAACAAACTGCCGTCCTTGGGACTGCCCGCCTCTCTCTGCAGCTGGCTGGCCAGTTTCCTTAAGAACCGATCCCTACACGTTGCAGTCGATGGACACATCTCGGACACATTCACCATCAACGCGGGCGTGCCTCAGGGCGCAATACTTTCACCAACTCTGTTCCTCATCTATATTAATGACCTGCTGATCGAAACGAATAATCCTGTTTACAGTTTTGCAGATGACAGTACCCTTGTCTCCCACTTTAGATCAGAAAAACCCTTACCAGCGACTGAGACTCATCACCGCAGACAGGAGCAGATTACAGCAATTAATCAAGACCTGGAGAAAGTTCAAACTTGGGGTGACCGAAATTTGGTCCAGTTCAATGCAGCAAAGACCCAAGCAGCAACGTTTACTAAGAGGGTCAATACAGCGGGCCCTGACATCATTATGGCAGGATCGACCATTCCTTCATCCTCGTCAATCGGGCTGCTGGGTGTCTCGCTCAACAGCAATATGTCATGGCATGACCATGTTGCTAACATCGCAAAATCAGCCTCCCAGAAGCTTGGTCCGCTATTTCGCAACAAAAAACTCTATACACCGCAGCAGTTGCTCTTGCTGTACAAAGCGCAAATAAGACCGTGCTTAGAATATTGCTCACATATCTGGGGTGCCGCACCAAAGCATACCCTAAAGCTGCTGGATTCCATTCAGAAGAGGGCTGTGCGTCTCGTCGGGGATCCGGAGTTGACCCGGAATCTGGATAGTCTGGAACATCGCAGACATGTGTCTCTGTTTTACAGATACTTTCACGGCAGATGTTCCCAGGATTTGACCCGCATCATCCCGTCCCTGGCAACTCCTGTCAGACAGTCCCGACAGACGGCAGGAGCGCACCAGTTCGTCGTACAACTAGAAACACCTAGAACATCGCTTTACCAGAACTCCTTTGTCTGGCGCACTGCATCACTGTGGAACTCACTTCCAGGACATCTGTTTCCCACTAATTACAACCTACAAATATTCAAGAACCGTGTCAATCAACATCTTCGCAAACACACCGCTCGTCGTGCGCCATAGGATCTCCCTTTAGTGTGTGTGCCACTGCCATAAAAAAAAAGAAACACCCGTCAGATACAGGCTGCTCATCAACATACGAGTTGGTTGCGAACACCTAGGACGTCGTTATTGATTTCTATATATTGGTTAAAAAATATTATTTCGTAAAGATGTTCAAAAGCTATTTTAAGATATCTCATGAACGTCTTGATAAAGACATCCTTAAAATGTATTTTATGTGTGTTGACTTACAGACATTTAGGAACCAAAAAGATGCCTTTAAGACGTTCTGGGCTAGGTGGAATAGGTAGCTAATAAAATATTGCCCTATATTTTTCAAACACCATGTATATCCATAAGTAATAAAGGACAAATACTCCTAGTAAACTAGGTTTTAAATAACAAATATTAAATATTAGTTCTTGGCTTTTATTGTATGATCAATGTACATATCACTAATAATAACATGCAAATGCTAAGTTTAATTTATTTTGCATGGACAGATGACTTTCTTTTGAATCACATGTTATAGTGTGTGCCAGAGATCATATTACAAATTAAAACTTATTTATGAAGTTTGGGGTTGCCTGTTTCTGTTTATCTTGATATAGTATATGGGCCATTCCTCACAATTTATAATAAGTATAGAGTGCAAAAGGTGCAGAATGCTTGTATGCGGAATGTGGGATGTTTGTCAAGAAGGAAGCATGTGAGTGGCCATGTGATTGAGATTTTTGGACATAATATGGCCCAGAGGAGATACATTCATCTGGGGTGCCAAATACACAAAATTTTAAAAGTGAATGTTCGTTTTAGGGATGACGCATCGAGCATATCACGCACTAAGCATTGTTTACCGGGTCACTTTTCTTTAACTTGAATAGATGTATAGCATTACTTTGGCATTATCTGATGTGTTTTTGTTAAATATGAAACTTTTATTTTTCCTAATTTATAGAGCCCCTTCCATGATCAGGTTAAGGTCCTTACTGGTCTAACATGAACACAAACGGAAGTTCGAGCAATGGAGCTGACCAGATTACCATGGTCGTGGGTTCTCCCACAGGAATGTCTGGACAGTCAGATGATGATGATGATCAATGCCCCTCGTCGCCTGGTTCTGCCTATGAGACTAATGCTGACCTCATGGCTGCCGCCATGGGTGATGAAGTCACCGCACAGTTGGCAGCAGCAGGTGAGTACGAAGAACAAAACAATAAAGAAAGATAACAAAAATACCTAATTGAAATGTATAAATATTAGTATGTGTTCTACCAGTTCTAAACCAGATTCCGTGTGTAAGAAAGTGTTTTATAATACATTTTAGATAAATTTAGATAAAATTTTAAGAATTTTAACTATAAAGACACCAACATGATAACAGAAACAACAATTTTCTCAAAATTTGGATCATGCACCGAATTATTGGTTAAAAATGCCGTAAGAAAAGATTAAAATTAATTGGTTAAGGTATCGATTATATAAAAGGAATTATGTTCTCAAAAATGCAAAACATTCCTCCCCTTTAGGTCTCAACCTTACTTTATTTTGTATGTTTAGACCTTAACGTTTACACGGAGAGAAAACTGTTAGCTTCTAAGATAAATCTATAAGCGCCAACAAAATATCTGTATGCAATATACACTGATTTCAGCAAGACTTTTGACCAAATTAAACATTTTATATTGCTGAACAAAGTAGGCTAATTTATTTGCATTTTCGCGGACTCTGTGCCATTGCTTCACTCCTACCTCGTGGGTCGGAAGCAGTTTATAGAGATTAATGGATTTAGATCACATAGTTTTACTCCAACTTCAGGTGTACCACAAGGTTTTAATCTTGGACCTCTTCTTTTCAGTTTATTTGTTAATGCCCTTGTGAACGACATTCGTTGTCATAAGCTGGCTAATGCTGATGATTTGAAGATTTTCTGGAACATCAATAGCTTGAGTGCTGCAGCAGAATATTAGTTTTGTTGGCGATTGGTGTGGTTCGAATAAGCTGAGTAAATTTTTCAAAATGTTGTGTCATATCATAGGTCTAAAAATCCCTTACTATTTGACTATCAAATAAATTGTGGTTCCCTCGAAAGGAAATCACAAATTTCGGATCTATTTGACATTTGGTTAAACGTGGAATACTACATTTTGTTACTTTTCTTCAGAAACTTATAAATAAGAAACTTGCCTGTTCTTTTCTCTTGACACAACTGCCTTTTCAACTGCCGCCGCTGCGGGCTAGATACAGGCCATGTATTGACCAAGCTAGATCGAATGATGTGAGGCATAATCTCATTTACGTAATGTGGAAGAATTCAGGTTTTTAGAGAGAGGTATTGTTATGACCATTGTTATTTTTATCTTGTTCTTTCGACTATTGACATGTTTTTAGATTTTCCTGTAATTGGGCAACTATTGCCTGTTGGAAGTAAATGCTAATAAATAAATAATTAAATTACATAGGCGCCAGAAAAGTATCTTATTGTGGCGAATATAGTGTTCTATTTGGAAACACTTTTTAACCTCCAATAATTTTTTTTAAATATGATTTTTTTACTAGAATAAAGGAGCTTTTTAAGAACTAAAAAGTTGCTCCTTAAAACCAATAATGTAGTGTTTTTATTTTTTAAGGCTTTAACAAGTAGCTGATAAACCGTTACAAAATTATTTTTTAAAATATTGTCACGACTAGCAACCATCCGAATGTTTTTGTGCTACCCTATAGAACTGGCCGACCGCGAATATTCAGGAACGCTGGAATTATCTCGATGGCCTGGTCGATAATCATAAGAGTGGCCTCGGAATACTTCTCGAGTATTCGTGATAGATTTGAGATTATATATAAGGAGCAGACCTAGCGACGTATAGTTAGTTAGTTAATCATTTGAGTGTTGAATTGTAAAGATATATTAGTTGTAAAGTTATAAGAGTAGTTTAGTGTGTTCAATTGTATACAGTGGTAATGAATAAAGAGAGTATTAGTTTAAAATAGTAAAGTTGTAATTTCGTTCAGAACCCACGGGAAAACGTAACATTTGGTGTCTGAAGTTGGATTGTGAAGGGACCGGACTTTGAAGTATTCTTCCAGGAGAGAGACTGATTTGACTGGTGGATTCTGTGAACATTTTATAACATTCTATGGTCAATACAAGGCAACAAACGGCAGAAATGGACCAAATAAATAAAATGTTGGCCGATTTCATGGAAAATCTAAATGCTGAGAGGCAAGCGGATCGGGAGGAAAGGCGCGCAGAACAGGACCGGCTTCAGAAAATTTTACAAGACCAAGAAGATAAAAGGCAAACAGAACAGGACGACCGGCTTCAGAAAATTTTGCAAGAACAAGAAGATAAAAGGCAAGCAGAACTAGACAGGCTTCAGAAAATTTTACAAGATCAAGAAGAGAAAAAGAAAGCGGATCGGGAAGAGGATGAACGTAGAAGGCACGCGGATCGGGAAGAGGATGAACGTAGAAGGCAAGCGGATCGGGGAGAGGATGAACATAAAAGGCAAGCAGAGCAGGACCAGCTCCAGAAATGGATGCTTGATGTAATTGTAGGCGAGCAAGGAAGATTACAGAAAATATTGGACGGGCAAAATGAGAATATTGAAAAAGAAGTAAACAATATACAAAAAGAAGTTGGAACTGTACAAAAGGAAGTTGGAAATGTACAAAAAGAAGTAGGAGACGTACAGAACGAAATGAAAAATCTACCAGCAGAAGTTACCAGACTAAAACATCAAGTACCCACCTAGAGGGCATTCGCCTCAGGACAAAACATCAAACCTCCAACGTAGGACGGTCAAACATCGTGGACAATGTACATAAGGCAATTTGAAGCCGCTGCTGTTGCCAACGGTTGGAATAACGAAGAAATGGCTACATCAGTAGTGGTTGCGCTTCGTGGATCTGCCATGGAACTATTACAGATTATTCCCATCAGCCAACAGGGGAAATATTACATACTTGCAGCTTGCTGGAGACCAACACAGAAGACAACTGTATCGGGCACAAGTAAAGTCCCGACATCAGAAGCCTGGTGAAAACCTGCAAGAGTTTGAGGCAGACCTTAGACGTCTATTTCAATTGGTCTACCCGGGAGCAACGGAAGGATTTCAAGAGGTACTTGCTGCCCAATATTTCGTGGATGGTATCAGAGACCAGAAACTCAGAAAATGCTCCGTCTAGCCAAATTTGATAACAGCAGTGAAGCTTTGGGTAGCGTGCTAGAAACCGAATCCAAAAATCAGGGCCGTATCCATCCAGGAAGGAAAGCCGACAAACAGCTGTGAATTAACTGAGATGGACAGCATTTTGAAGAAATTAACCGAATTTCTTCAGGCTACGGGGAGATTCCGAAAGCCACTAGAAGTTAGACCATGTAACCGAACTACTAAAATCAGTGCTATAGATGTGGCAGGACTGGACATTTCAAAAAGGACTGTCGAGTGCAGAGATTCCGGGAGAGACTAGAAGATAGGCCACGTAACTGAAATGTTTCAAATCAGTGTTATATATGTGGCAGGACTGGGCATTTCAAGAGAGACTGTCGAGTACAACTACGGTCTACATCTCCATCCAGAGACGCTAGCAGTTCAAAGTCAAGTCAGGAAGAGTTACAACAATATAACTTTAAGGCTAAGCACAGGGAAGGAAGATGGCATAATAATACAGATGCTTTATCCAGAAGGCCATGCGAGGATAATTATAAACATCGCCAAAGAATTGACCAACGAGAAGGAATCACTCCCATTAGGCGAATCAAGTTTAATCAAGTTTAAGGTTGATCAGCAGTGGACCACAGAGCAACAAAAGTAAGATCAACTTGAGGATAATGAAATAGCACTACTGCTAAAAGCTAAAGAAGAACCTCAACCAAGACCAAGCTGGAGAGATATTTCAACTAAGGGATCTACTTTTAAATCTCTGTGGGCTCAGTGGGACTCCCTGGTAGTTGAAAATGGACTCCTTAAACGTGCCTGGGAAAGCGCCGATGGAAAAGTAGTGAAGACGCAGTTAGTGGTACCAAGGAAGAGGGAATCGGAAGTTCTGGAAGAAGTACATAATAGAAACTTTGGTGCTCATCTCGGAGATAACAGAATGATTGACAAGGTCCGCTACAGATTTTACTGGGTCAACTACTGTCAGGATGTGAAATCATGGTGCCAGCAGTGTTCAATCTGTGCCTCAAGTCAAGGACTCCAGACAAGATCCAGTGGGAAGATGAAACAGAATGATGTAGGACTACCGTTTGAACGTCTCGACAGTGACCGAATGAAGGGTCGATATGATCTCTAACCTAACGCTATGGGATTTCAGATGAGTGATAAAGTCTGGTTATACAATTCGCAAAGGAAGAAATGAAGATCTCCCAAGCTAACGCCAGCATGGGAAGGGCCCTATACAGTCATCAAAAGAATTAGTGACGTAGTGTATAGAATTCAGCGTAGCCCCAGAAGCAAACTGAAAGTTGTCCACCTTGACAGGCTGAAAGCATATCACGGAGATGAAGTATCTGATCGGAACGATCAGGTTTAAGAGAGAGGCCAATGTCACGACTAGCGACCATCCGAATGGGTTTATGCTACCCTATAGAACTGGCTTTGGAGCGTACCGCGTCTATGTATGAGTCATCGCTGGCTGGCCGCGAATATTCAGGGACGCTGGAATTATCTCGATGGCCTGTCCGATAATCATATAGAGTGGCCTCGGAATACTTCTCGAGTATTCGTGATAGATTTGAGATTATATATAAGGAGCAGGCCTAGGGCGAATAGTTTGTTAATCATTGAGTGTTGAATTGTAAAGAGATATTAGTTGTAAAGTTATAAGAGTAGTTTAGTGTGTTCAATGGTATACAGTGGTAGTGAATAAAGAGAGTATTAGTTTAAAATAGTAAGGTTGTAATTTCGTTCAGAACCCACGGGAAAAACGTAACAATATTATATTCTTTAAAGTCCTGTGGTTGCATAGCTATCAAATAGGGACAGAAAAATATTTTTAATGGTTAAAATATCATTTCAAAAATATATCTTCAATTGTTCTTGAAAGTCCGTATTATAGTCGATATAAAGATATTTTAATTACCAAAATGTATTTCTTTATGGGTATTCGTTGTAAACCAAAAAATGCTCTATTAGCTTTATTTTCCTCAGTGTACGCTTCTCGTTCATAGAGGAGACACCATGTAACCCACCAACTTCGATAGCTTTGCTGAAATAATTGTATATTATAAAGTAAGAAGAAACAGCGAAGTGTTTCAGATTACGCCGTGCTAAAATTTTGTCTTCGCTTAATATGTGCCTTGTTAAGCACGTTATAAAACACCTACTAGTAATCAATCATAAACGTGATATATTGTTGGCATTTGGATAGACAATTTTTTTTATCTGGTATGTAACTAATTTTTAGAATGGTGGGGTTTATGTTTGTAAGCAAATGTTTTTTTTTTGCATCAAGGTTAATGTCTATAAATTCTTATTATGGAAAACTTGCCGAAAATGGTCTAAAGATTTTGTTTGAAACTGTCAGTATGACTGACCCCTTTTATGTTTAAGGGGGATATATAACACTCTCAGATTCTTCGGCTAGCATAATCGACTATAGTATTCTTAATTTTATTCATTGGGACATATTTCGGTTACTGGGAACGCGATGAATAAACTCAATATCACTCCGCTTTATTCGCACTCTTAAAGCTGAACCTATCTTTTAAATGATCTCATAAATTTTCTTCTCAGAAACTATGAATCTCAACATATTTAAGAGTAGCATTTTGATCGAGTTAAGGTTTAAAGTATCGATAAATTTTACTTGCGCATTTTCAAAAAGTCATCTTTTAAGTTGTGAGGCGTTTCTCGTTAGGCGCTTATTTACTTCTGCATACTATGCTATTTCTTCTGCATATCATGCTATTGGACTGCCTAGTTTAACCATACGTCATCCAATGGTTGGTTCTCGGGCGCCACCGCATCTGGATTATAGTGGTAGAGGGCCCACTCCGCACCGGGTTGCTTTTAGACAGTGGAGAAACGGCTAACCAGGGATCAATCTTGAATGTTTGCGTGGTTGCCGGCTGCTTTCAGAAATTCACTTGCTTATTCTCACTTAGTACTAGCAGGAAGGGATTTAGAAAGAAAACACACAATTTCAAAATACACCTAATACAGCATCTCTATTTGCCAATTTGGAAATATAAAGAATGGTGACGTCAAAACCCTGATAACCTATGCTAACCTAGCGTTGCAACGAAAGAATTATTCTTTACTAATCCAACCTACCTAAACTGAGGTTAACCTAAACTATCGATTCTTAACTAAAAAGTTACTCTAATGCGACTTATGCTTAACCCAAAAGATAAAGAAACGAAAATATTGCCAGAGGGGGGGTATGGTATGCGAAACGTAACGGAATGACATTGAGAAGAGAAACAGAGCCGCGTTATCAACTGTTAAGGAACGGTACTACTACGACGAAGCTACTTGGGTTACGGTATCCACGAGTCCACGGACAGGCACTCGACTGACGGTCCAACATCGGTCCAACGTAGCTCCTCTGACTTGGTCCTGACGGGTATGGATATACGCGGCCTGATGCTTAGAAGATTGGCGGAAACTTGCGACGATAGCGTTAAGGTTCGGATAATATCTGACATAAGGATGACGACGATACATAGGATACGGTGCGACATTAATAAACGGCCTGACGAGACTTCCTGCATATGTGAAATATAAAACCCGGATTGCGCGGATACGTCATTGCTTTCCGGTCGTGCTTCGCTACTACCATTTTACGCCGTCGTGGAGGCGGTAGGCTAGTTAAGGAACGGGGTAGGTAGACTGAGTGTGAGAGAGAGCTTGTAAAGATAGAGCCGACCGGAATGGAAATACCGAGGCCGGCTTGTAGTGTAGAGAGAGAGAGCATGTGTAGTGAAAGAATAACTGATCGGAATAGAAAACCGAGACCAGCTTGTGTAATGTAAGGGAGTGAGAGAGATGAGGAATGGAGGAAGGTGGGTTGAGTGTGAGATAGAGCTTGTAAAGATAGAACCGACCGGATTTGAAAGACCGAGGCCGGCTTGTAGTGTAGAGAGAGAGAGTGTGTGTGTAGTGAAAGAATAACTGATCGGAATAGAAAACCGAGACCAGCTTAGTGTAGTGTAAGAGGGATAGAGATATACCTACAGTAATACCTATATAGCAGCAGCGAAGGCGGACAAGAAATGCGGCGACGATGGCGGTCTGCTGAAGGCGGCTGTCATGGCGGCGACCTGCAGGAAGCGGCGTGGGTCTGGCTCAGCTTGGCGGCTTACATTGGCGGTAGTGGTGGTCCTCTTCCTCTGGTCTGGGCTGGGCTAGGCGGCTGGCTGGCTGGCTGGCGACTTCTTCGAGAACTCGGGTGAGTTCTGCCTGTTCAGCGCGATGCAGCCCGGTTTTGTTACCTCGACGCGTAGTGGGGAATCACGTCATCGGCCGGCCGATGAGTGGGGATCTTCACGCGCACGGTGCAGCGACGGAGATCGCGACGTTCTACCGGTACCGCGCGAGTACTACGGAAACTGTGAAAACCGATTTCCCGGCTTTTCGCGACGGAATATTTTATTGAACTGTGTTTAGAATATTTAAATTATATTTTACGAAAAGAATGATGTGAATAGCTCGTAAAATAAGAAAGTTAATCCGGCTTGCATACCATTCCCCTAAAAATATAGTAACTTCGTTACAAAGTCTCTAATCTTAGCGTTACATAATTAAACAGATTCTTGTGAATTTTTTTGCTTAATTTTCTTTTCCTGCATATCATCGTGCTAATTTTTAAGATCCTTTATAGTCTACTTAAAAAATATAGCCTTATTTAAAAAAAATCGAGACAGGGTTAATTTAATTATTTGATATATTGAAAAGCAAGAACATAATCATCTTGAGAACCAAAAGTATTTATCATAATCGAAAATATTATTCCAGATGTAATACTCGTACTAAATAGCTTTGATAAAATATTTCTCTGGAACTAGGATTAATTTACTTCTTTGTTGTATTAAAAAGATAGAGCCAAATTTTGCGAACCAAAAGTATTTTACCATACCGAAAATAATATTCCAGATGTAATAGTCATACTAAAAAGCTTGATAAAATACTGCTTAAGATTTAGGATTAATTTTATTCTTTAGTTTATTAAAAACTCATACTTAAACTTTGAAATACAGACATTTGAAGACATGTATGTTCGAAAATATTCTTCCTGATATTGTACTTATATCTATAAATACTTGATAAAGTATCTAGCACTTTTAATAATTTAGTCATTTGCCATTTAAAAAAAAACAATTGCTAACTTTTTGAAAACTAGGCATGTACCTTATTCTTATCAGCGAATATTAACTACGACAAGAAGGCCCACTCAATGGCAAGAGAGCGCTACAAAGGAATCGTCGTTTATTTTCTTCGTTGCCTGGTAACGATCGGCACACTGGTTGAATTTAAATAAAAGCTGGCCATAAACGATATTTTCGTTTGCGGTATATTTAGTCAAAGTTATGACGAAATTATTTATAGCACTCTAATACTCTATTTGGCTTTGGAAAAACACAATTGATATCTTCTGAATTGTTTGCAGCGCCCTGTCAAACTTACGTTATGTTTTTTTTAAACTATTATCACCAAATAAATATTTTGATAAAGTTTGTATTCAACTGGCTGTTTCAAAAATCTCTTAACGTTTTTAATTAGTTATTATTGACAACAATACTCAAGGTATGTAATAACTAATATTTAAAAGATTTTGATTTTGTGTTAATGATTTCACCATATTTCTGAATACTAATATTCTGACAAAAGACTTCAAGAAGAAAATGTTGCTCGAATTTGCCCCATCTTTTAATATTTAATTAAATTTTGGCGTTTTGGGTGTTTCAAAACTTGGTTAAAGGGTTCGCACAATATTTTTACTGTATATTTCATTCCTATTTTGCAATACAACACAACTAAAAAATAGCGATATTATCTTATATCAAATATTGACTCGACTATAGAATTTAGGCGTGAAAATTAATCTGATAAAAGGATGAGCTGGTCTATGGCCGCCGCGTCAAAGGTCGCCTGCCAACATGATTGTTTTATTTGTATCATGGCCTGTCGATATTCTGCTAGTGTTCGCGCGGGGAAGGAGACACACCGTTGACATGCCGCCGCGGAGAGTGATCCTTCTTATCATATAGTTTTGCCCAAATACATAATAAAAAGATAAACACTGATGTACTATACTGCTAACGTGCTAACACTCCGTTGAGATTATGTGTTGGTGTTATACCTAATTGTGCAACAACTGAAGCCAGATTATCAGAAAATGGCGCGTCGAAATGATTAGCATTTAAAGATCCTTTACACAAATAGTGCACTGTGTAAAAATCGACCTCTCCTATTGGTCGATCCATCTCGTATTACGATATGTCTGCGTGATGCAATCGATTTCTATCAAGAGCTCTCGTGGTGTAGAGGTTTATACAGCTGGGTCTCACCTGGACGGCCGAGGTTCGAACCCCGTTGCTATTTTTTATTATTTTTTTAAGATTATGTTTCTAAACAGTTTTTTTCTTGATTTTGGGTATGTCTTGGGTTAATTTGGGTTAGCACCTGGTTAGTTTCCTTATCTTGAGCCCCCGTAGCGAGCGGAGGGCCATGCGGATCGACCAATAGGAAAGGCCGATTTTTATGTAGTGCACTATTTGTGTAAATAATCTTATAATGCAAATAAGGATCCCTTATTGACTAAATTTGTAACGCGCGCAGTTTTCCCTGCTGCTGTCTTGTTTGAGCATTTACGTTTCTCTGTTTTTTTTTGCTTCATATGTTGTACTGAAAGTATTTTCAAATGTCATTTAAATTACCCTTAACGCAACGCATTATTAATTGAAATTTTAAAAGCTATATCTGTTGTAAAGTCATCGGTACGGGTGGGCAAGAAATTTAATAATCGATTAAATGCTTAATATTTTAGTAAATAACTGAATAATCGATTTATCGAAATAAATGATTATCGATATTTTCTGAAATATTAATCGATAAGTCGATTAATCGGTAATTTCTTAAAAGTGAATCGAATAATTGATTATTGTCGCCCACCCCTAATCCCATAATATTGTAGTAAGTGAAACTGAAGCTGAAATTTCGGTAGAATCATTATTGCTGATGCAAGACTGATGTTATTATAAAA
This sequence comes from Pissodes strobi, assembly GCA_016904865.1. Taxonomy (NCBI): domain Eukaryota; kingdom Metazoa; phylum Arthropoda; class Insecta; order Coleoptera; family Curculionidae; genus Pissodes; species Pissodes strobi. The sequence continues at coordinate 4,041 of JAEQML010070489.1, read as the reverse complement.
AGAGGTAATAAATACTTTGGCTGAATCAGCAGATAAAAATTTATAATTTAGTTTTAATTTGTAAATGTGGCTTTGATATAACCTTGGGATAGTCAGAATATAAGCAAATGTTTTTGAACAACAACTGCACTGATGCTTCTATATTTTTTGCTAGTTTTGTCCCTATTAGATTAATTTTTAAAACTAGCGATAACTCTGAAATACATGTATGGCAAAATTGCAGGCCCTCATCAACGCGTATCTGTCGTCCGCTGAACATTCATTTTGCTCGTGAGACTCCTGAATTAACCGTTGCAAAATCAAAATTGGGATCATCGAATTAAAAATTTAAAACCCTTTTATAACAACGAAGCCCTTAATTTTCAAAATCATTTTTTAAAACGATTTAAGAACATACAAATGATTTTTATACATGATTTATATCGTTAGTGATAATTGATACTCCCTATATAAAAATATAGATGATGAGCAAAAAATTCAACAATTATTTGTCTAAAACACCATATATTAAACGTGTAATACTTAATAACTTTCATGTCTTATTTCTGGTAAACCTTATTATGGCCAGCTTTCCTAGAAATTCGACCAGTGTGCGCCGGGTCCAAAGGTCACATGCCAGTATCATGCTAGTTTTCGCGCGGGGAAGGAGACATACCGTTGACGTGCCGCCGCGGGGAGTGAATCTTCTTATCGTAGTTAATATTCGCTGTTCTTATACTGTTTAAGATCTAGTATTAATTTCGTTCTTTACTATATTTTAAATCTAGCAATCAAAGGTATTTATCATATTCAAAATGTTATACCAGAACTTAGTATATTAAAAAAACAACAGCTACCCAAATAACATTTGAAAACCAGATATTCATCATATTTACAAAATATTCAAAAAATCCTGATAAAATATTTTCTACATGTATCATTAATTTAAATATAGTATATTAAAAACTCAAAAGCTTAACCTTTTGAAAACCAGCCTTTAGAAGTTTGATAAAATATTTCTCTAGATCAAAAGTCCTGAACATCGTCTGCATTGGTCGTAACCTTGTCTAAATTCTTGTCGATGATCACAATTACTGGTTATTGGCTAACAGCAATCCCAACTAACCCCAAACTGACTTGTAAACACTTTAACCATCTCAAAATCTAGGGCCAACAAGTTTTCACAGGCAACTGAATGGCACCTGCTTTAAGCACTAGATGTTTATTTTCAATTTGTTTCCTTTGTAATACCTACTTAATTGACCACATTTGTTTTAGTCAAATCTCTTTTGTAATGTATATTTATCGATTACAATCGAAACACTAATTTAAGCATAACATTACGTTTTTATTAAATAAAAGTATATACAAATGTATAAACCTTTATTTAGGATCTTTAATATATGTTTTTTAGTTTTTTATTGTTTCCAATATTTGCGTTACGCTTTTGTACATTTCTTACATTTCCATTTCCATGTAAATATTTCCACTTACAACACTAATTTAGATACATCGGCCACTATCAGTAATTTAATTATTAATAGTTTATAATACCGAATTGTCAATAACTAAAGTATTTTTAATAATAAACTTTAGGATTATAGTATTAAATGTGGCAATAAATAGTTAGTAGTCTCTAGTCTTATGAGTTCAATTGAATTGTGGAATTTAAAGAACCTTCATTTGAACATAATGTATATGTGTTACAAGTTTAATATCGTCTATTATAAAAGTTAAATTTAAAGATACTTAGCTGTATTTATATATAAGGCTACCATTCTCCATTTATCAGCTAATTTTTGTTTTTAGGTCCTGTGGGAGTAGCAGCTGCTGCAGCAATTGTATCATCAAAAAAGAGAAAGAGACCACATTCTTTTGAAACTAATCCCTCAATAAGAAAACGACAGCAAAATCGACTATTAAGAAAATTAAGAGTGAGTAATCCATGTAGAATGTATATGATATAGTAACGTCCTGGTTTATATTATAAAATATAAATTTCTAAAAGTATACATTATATACAATAAGATCTAATAATTATCTCGGTAACATGTCTAATCATCTTGTAAAAATATCATTCCTGTCCGAACGTTTTTTCGAACGCTCTCATTTATTTATTATCGATTTTTTGGACTTCTCTGAAGGTTAATTTGAATTAGTTAGAATTGATGTAAATTTGTGATAGAAATTCTTTGTTGTATATACAGTGTGTTCCGAAATTAATGTAAAATATTTTCTTAAATTAGAAAATTAAAATTTTAGTCAGAGGCGTAACATTTGCTGTGGTAAACACAAATAAACTGTCATAACATTTTTGTGGGCACACTTTAAAAGTTTTTCTTATAAAATCTGAAAATCTGGATTTTTCTACGTAAAAAAGGTACTCTTGATTTGTATCGCTAAGATGCATCATTTACGAGAAAATTGGCTTTGAAAATCTTTTGTAGCGTTATTTGTATGATGATAAAATTGGAATATATGTTGGATTTTTTTCTAGTTGGCTTTGCATGTCAGACACCAGTAGAAATAAACGAATTTTGACGTAATTTATGAAAATAATTCGCAATTCTTATTTTTTTTTTGCTAGAAGCGGACTTAATAATCGTTTTTTTCTCTGCTTTTATTAAACATTGAACGTTTTTCAAATCGTGAGCTTGCCGATATGCATTTTGTTTATGGGTATTGCAACCGAAATTCGACAGCAGCAGTGCGCGAATATCGCAGACGGTTTCCGCATCGACGAGTGCCATCTTTTCGTGTATTTCCAAGAGTGCATCGAAATTTGGTAGAGCATGGAACATTTCAACGTCTTCGAGGAAAAGGGCGTCCCTTAGTAGAGTATGACTACGAAATCGCTTTAAGTTACATTGAAGCAAATCCTCAGACCACTTTCCACAGTCACTAAAATGCCAAAATCTTATGTAATAAAATTGCTATTGTGCTTATTATAACTCGGTAAGTAATGTTATTTTAGCTAGGAAGAATGACGCAGACACAGGATCTTCATCCGTATCATTTCCAAAGCTTGCAGGAATTAAAACCTGAAGACTTTCCTGCGGGAATAGCATTTTGTCAGTGGGTTTTAGGCAATGTGAATATTGTGTTACGAAATATTTTGTGGGCTGATGAGGCCACATTCGCAAGGAAGGGAGCCTTTAATTTCCACAATACGCATTATTAGGCCAAAGAATCCGAAGGTGGTTAGGCGCACTCACTTCCAGAATGGGTATTCAATATACTTATGGGCTGCAATAATCGGAGACAAACTAATTGGACCTATTGAGATTCCCAATCGTCTCAATGCTGACAGATATTTGCAGTTTTTAGAAAATCATTTAGCAGAGTTACTAGAAGACCTCCCATTAAATGTCAGGCGGGAAATTTACTACCAACATGACGGAGCGCCAGCTCATTTTGGGAGGAACGTACAACATTGGTTGAATGACAATTACCCGAATTGATGGATTGGCAAAGGTGGTTTAGCAGCCTGGTCGCCCCCATCTCCGGACTCAAGTCCGCGGAACTATTATCTTTGGGGTCATCTATCTGGCATAGTGTAAGCCACTGAAATAAATTCACGGGAAGATTTACTTCAGAGAATAAATAATGCTGGGAATCAGCTGAGACAGCAACATTTTCAAATTCTTAGCGCCTCACAAAATATCAGGCGTCGATCAAGGCTTTGCATTCAAGAAAATGGAAACCTTTTTGAGCATTTAATGAAATAGTAGGTTATAGTTAAAGATCTTACCGTGTTTGCTATGTGTAAGTACAATTCACTTAAAATTTTGTTTTTTTTTTAATTTTAAGCTGCCTTTTGCACAGACATGCAAAAAAATGTTTATTATAACTTACTGCTTTGTTGCAAGAATAATAATCAAATCAAACGAAAATGTTTTACTTTCTAAATTAATGAAAAAAGAAATTAATTTTTATTTTTTATAAGAATTTCTTACATCAAGAAATTAATAAAAAGCATCCGTAGATCTCTGGGTAGAATGCAACCATTTTCACAAAAACCACGTATTAATTTACAGAATGAAAACACATATCGTTTTCCAT
>JAEQML010070488.1:0-16751 GCA_016904865.1 Pissodes strobi | reverse complement strand
TAATAATAATAATAATAATAATAATAATAATAATAATAATAATAATAGTGTCTTGTACATATTCGCACATTTATGCTTTAGACAGTATAATAAATAAAATATAAGAGTTAACTTAAGATTAAATGTACAATATGGTTAAGGTGTTTTAGACAGTATGTATATAATAAACAACAGATAACTTAAGATTAAAATCTACGTTGTTGTATATTGAGGATGTAAAATTAACAGTACAATTATTAATACTGAAATTGTGAAACATATACTGTGCCTGTGCATATGAACATACAAAACCCAACCAAATCAATACTGTTAGATATGAGACTCGAACTCGTGCAGACTACAATAGGCGCCCTGCACTAGTCATTTTTTCATCTCTCTTTTGACTGGATTTATACTAGTATCTGAATTGTGTAGCACATTTTAGAGTGAGAGTAACCAGGGTATACTAAATATTTGTAGCACTGTGCGTGTCGTAACTTGTTGCAATCGACGCATAGAGTAACAAATTTAGTTCAGTTTATGCTTTAACTCAGTTATGTGTGATTTGTACTGAAGTTCATTATCAATTGTGAGTCCAGGGATTTTGATCTCTGCTATGTTGCTCTTATTGGTTTTAGTATTAAGATGTAAATTTGGTGTATGTGTGTGTTGTTCTGTTTCTTGAATAAAATGTAATTTGTTTTATCAAGGTTGAGTTTTAATTTTCTTGCATTATACCAGTGTGTCAATTCGCTAATTACTATCTCTGTTTTAGTTTTTAAATTTTCATAGTTCGTGTCGCCAATAATATATGTTGTACCATCCTCGTAGATTATGAGCTTTTCAGATACATCTTACGTAAGGTCATTCACAAACTAGTTGAATAGCACTGGTCCTAGGATAGAACCCGGTGGTACTCCGTGTGTATTATATAATACTTAAACCCTAATATTATAATACAGTGTAGAGTGTAGACCATTAAACTGATGGTGTCCAAAATATAATCAGTTTTAAGATTTGTACCAGCTTTTTCTAAATCGTACATGTATCCACAGAACACAAAAAAAGCATGTATCTCATATGGATAAACTTATAGCTTTCTCGCTTGTATTTCACATCTGCAGTCTCAAAAATATGTTTTAGAGATTAACATATTTTTATTTTTCGCGCACCGTGTATATTTAATCTGAGCTTTCGGATCGTTAAAATTATTTTTTCTTTAAGCACTTCCATATAGAATAACATTTTCTGGGAAGCAATTATTAAGCTTTTCCAAATTATGCATACTTTTTTGGCCTACACCGTATAAAAGAGTTGTCAGATTTTATTTTATTTTTCTCTATTTTTCTCTCATAAACTCATATTACTCATACTCTTAAGGATACTTTGCATACAAGATTTAATCATCGCCAAATAGTTATACTTCTATTTACTTTTGGTGTTAGTTTGGGTTAGTCTTTATTAAAATTAACCTCTCTGTGAATTTTCCTAGTTTTCTGCGTAGTGAAAAAAATGCAAATATCAAGGTGCTTCTCTTCAGTAATGACGACATTCGGCGATTTCTCTTCTTGTTCACTATAATGCCAGTATCTAGATCTCGTACTATCCTTGCGATTTTTTTCAGTGGGTATTCTTTCTTTATTCTTGTGAATCATTCAAACCATAGTTTACTTTTTATTTTTTTTTTATAATTTTAAACAATTTTCTATATTAAATTTAATAGTAGTTTTACTACTAATAACAGTTAAATACTTAAATCTTTATACAAACGTATCTCAACTCGAATAAAACTGTAGTTTTGGATTTGTAGTTCTTTGATTTCGCCTAGACTACTAGAGAACATGTCATAATTCCACCAAAACTCTTATATCATCGAATCATTTCACTTTGGGTACATTATATACGAGTGTCTCGCGACGGTAATTGTTTTGGCTGCCGTAAAGGTCGAATGTTACAAATGCGGATACAGACGTCAAATTCATTGAAAGAAGGGAGATTTTTTGTGAATATATTCACGGAATACAATAAGTAATATTTCACTTTTCGCATGGCTCTCCGCTCGCTACCGCTCGCTACGGGGGCTCAACAAAAGGAAACTAACCGGGTGCTAACCCAAACGTAACCCAAGACATACCCAAATTCGGGAAAAAGCCGTTTGCTAACCAAAACCAACCCAAGACATACCCAAAATCAACAAAACAACTGTTTAGAAACTTAACGACCGTAAAAAATAAAGAAAAGCAACGGGATTTGAACAAGGGCCGCCGCCGATAGTCGCTGAATTGCGACCTAACCTTCTAAACCTCTAGACCACGACGCACGGTGGGTTGTGGGAGGAAAAAATGTAACTTTTTCTTTTTCATTATATAAACTAATTCTTTTTATGTTTCTCTTCTTAGATAACTATTTTAGTTAGTTTTAGCTCGTATGCCCAAATTTTATGCCGTATGACATGGAAATATATTTTTTAAATCAAATTGATACCAAATTTTTAAACAAGATAGAAAAATATGACAATATTATTCTGTCAGCTTTTGCTATATCAAATAACTTGCTTAGTTTCAACTTTTTTACTAAACAAGCAGGGACTTTGATAGTTATAAATATTAATTTATTTAATTTTTATGTAACGATTTTAAACTTTACATCTTGAATATCTAAACACAAAGTAATTTTTTGTAACATTTCATAAATTTTAAGTAATTTAACTACTAGCCACATATACCCACATCTTCTTATAAATTTATTTTTTTAGTATGTACTTTGGCCGAAATAATAAAGCAAAAATCATCTGCGGATATTTGCGGATAAAGCTTAGTTGGCGGTGATTCTACATACAGGGTGTGCATGTCATATATTTTTAACACCCGGTATGCTGGATATAAAGGATGTTTTGGCATATAACTATGATATTTTTTCACCTCTTGGAACATACAGTCTGATAGTTAAGTTGAATTTCTGATCTTCAGACATCGCCTACTTCGAAAAAATTATCGAGACACTGACTATTTAAAATTAATGTTGAATAATCTCGAAAACGGTGCGTCATATCATAGCAAGACAAAAGTACCTTTTTTATGTAAAAATAATAGTACTTTCGACTTAGGGGCTGGAAGGTAAAAAAATCTCAATAACGGAAAAATTGGGGCAAAATTTACATGGAAGCCGCCCATAGGTTACGCCCCTGAATTATTATTTTTTTTTAATTTGAAATAAAATCCTGTTAACACTTTTAATTTTATGCGAGTATACCAAATTTCGTTAATTTATTCAACACCTTTTCAAAGATATTACGAAAAACCATCTTCAGGAAAGCCCATTTAGGGGGCTGTAGCCCCCCTAGAAGTCACTTTTCGATATAAGTTTATTAAACAAACTGAACTTATTTTTAGCTGATCTATCAGCCCTAAAAGTTTGTGTAGGTTTTTTGAAACATCCTGTATACGCGGAATATTATCATTTATACGCTTCTTCTAAAAAGGTTTGCATTCCTGCCGCCCCCGGTAAGGCCCGTAAATCGACGCCCCTGGGATAAATTTTAGTTACCATTTCTATAACAAATTTGAAAAATAACCAAAACCAAAATTATGAAGCATTTTTAGATACTTAAAGAATTTTTTCCGGACAAAGCCTTTTTTACCCAGTGTGCGACGCCTCACGCTGCAAATTGATTACATCGAGAAGACATCAAATGGAATCGCTCGAGTCAACGCCACCTACACTAGATGGCCTTGGAGACGCTTTTACCTTGATGACAGCCAAAACAATTACTGTCGCGAGATACTCATCATTATATACATAATTCAAATGATAGAGAATTAAATCCTGCTTGAAATAGATTGTCAATACATAGGGTGTCCTATTAAAAAAACGGAATTGTTCTATTTAAAATCGACATTTTTAAGAAAGCATGTGTTTAGAGTGAGGTTTAAAAAATATATCAATAAACGATTCTGATAAGTTAATAATTCTGAATTGCTATGCAAGCATATTTGCTAGCGAGTACATGATATTTTTAAAAGAGTTATTTTCCAAACGGGAATTTAAAGAAATACATTTCGCGAAAACCATACATATAATGGTAAAACATTTTTAGAATAACGAGCAGGATCCAAAAGCAAAACATTTAGATTAAGAATATCGAGGCACCACGTATGGTGTATAATATTTTTAAGACACAGGTCAATTCAAGAAACTTTTCTATTTAACTTTTTTCGTAACCTTACAGATATCGAGATAAGGAAGCCGAGGATCTTATGTTGGTCACCATGTATATTCGCCATCTACGTGTCGTGCTTCATGATTTTGAACTATTTAAATGAAAACTGCTGTGTATTAACTTATTGCATTAATGTAGTCTAGTACAAATATATTTTAAAAGTACAATATGTGAAGCCTAGCCGCTCAAAATGCTATTGGATTTTGAAATTATTATAATTTTCAGAAAAATGCCAACGTAAAACATTTTAGGTTTGTTTCATGGCAATTTCTCTGGCTATGTAACTATCCTTTAAATGGTTAAGAACATTTTGAATTGTGGTATATACAAGTATTACAAAAATCAAATCGCTCTTATTGTCTGACAAACCAAATCTGAAATTAACAAACCAATTGCTTGATCGTTAGTAATATGTTTACGTATTTTTGCTTTAATTTAATCTTGTGCCTTTTACGCTTTCTGATATCACAGTGATGAGTATCAATTTTATAAAACCCTCTTCGTTTAGTATACGTCAGATCACTAAATGTGACACTTCGCATTAGCTTTTCAAATTCCTGAAAACGGCCTGCAGGTATTCTCACATCTTGCAATAAATAAAATATGCATAATCTCTTAACAGTAGTATCTATTATTCCAATGAAAGAAGTTACATATGAGTACATTTTTGAAATAAAAAAGAAATCGAACTTGGTACCAATTTTCTAATAGGTTAAATAAACTGTCTCTTATAATGCAAATACACTACAATTTTCAGTACTCAAGCCTCTTCTGCCGATCTCCAGTTATAAACTTAAGTGAACTGAGTTTATCTAGGACTCATTTGATTCTTGATTATTTTCTTTTACTTGAACATCTTGAAGTTCCAGATATGTTCAGCCAACTTCAGATATTACATGAAATGGAAAGTAACCACGTCTTAAACCAATCGAGTCACAAATTAAATACCAGCGGAAGTATGAAATTTAAAGATAAATTTAATACACTATGACTTGCTCAAAACAGCTGGCTATTATTAACAATTTAAATTTATATATAAATAAATAAATAAATAAATATAAAGATAAACTCAGTACTACTTACATAATTGAGCAGTTCGAAACATGCCTGAAAAATATGCAAGAATTCAAGGAAGCTCAAAGTTAAGTATGCCAAGTTAATGAGTAGACGTTTCCGAAACCCCGGTCACAGGGCTTCAGAGTTGCGGGCGCATTACATTATTGACACACTTTACCTTTATAGCAAATTGCTTTCAAGTGGTCTCGTAGCTTAGTGGCCCGGGTTCGATTCCCGTCAATGTTTTTTTACTTTTTTTCAAAGTTATGTTTGTTTCCTTTTTTAAATTCGGGTTAGTTTTGGTTAATTCTGTTTGGTTGAGCCCCGGAGCGAGCGAAGCGAACGGAGGGAAATGCGTGAAGTATAAATGAAATGTAAAACAACTCTGAATCCCTGTGACCCGGTCCCCGCAATGTATTGTAAGTTAATATATCAATTAATTAGATCTAACCAATAGCATATTACATAACGAGTGCTGAAAGTACCAGGTCCCCAACGAGGAGGTTAGTTAGCACGAGGCGTTAGCCGAATGCGGAAATCCTCCGTGGCTGAAAACGTACTTGTAGACGAGTAACGTACATTCTTAAGAAAATTATTATTAATATCACGTGCGTGTTTAAAATTAAGAGCCACCGCCAACTATTTAAATAGAGCAGCGTTGAAATTACTTTTCAACACGTGTGTTGAAACATTTCTCAACACACGTGTGATATTGGCATTTTCTAACTACCTATGTTTTTTTTGTCTCATTTTCATAGGGGATCGTAGGAAAATATATTAAAAATGAATCAGGGCAATATCAGAAAGTAACGTAACTTACGCCAAAGTGCATATATATTATCATGATGATTCACTAAAAAGATAAATGATATATCTTTAATTTTATATTTTAAAAGAGAAGATACTTAAAATAAGCCAAACTATTAAAGTAATTTATTGAAACTGATTAGGTACATAAAATTTTTATAGCATTTAGCTTCATTTAATTTATTTAAGGCGGTGATATATTTTTGGCATTGTTAGCGATGACGAGTGGAAGCAGATTGCCGCATGCATAGTAAAGCTTACTTTCATCTAAGAAATGAGAGAAACTAATTTTTAAAATTTTATATCGTAGAGGAAATATCTTACATGCCAAAAATATCCTTTGTTGTCACCTTCCTACATTGTAGCCATATTTTATTGAATTTTAATTAAAACGTAGGAACCAAACTATTGCCTTTATAGTCCGAATTTCACATTCATCCCTCTTGTCTTGTTTTGGCCGAGAATGTATATTTGCGGACATAAAGGAATGGCTATCGGTAATTAGCGTCGTGCCGGACGAGATATCTGTGATGTGTAATCTAATATAGGACGGGATCTATCACGTTCCGGTTCAGTACGTGACCCTTACGAAACAACCATGTGAACATTCAGGCTACGGCTTAGTATTTACTTTTTAATACTGTTTTTCAGCATGGCCATGAATTATAGACCACCGCGGGGATCAATATTTATTATGAGAGTCTGAACAATAGATCGCTTATTTACGGGCAATATATTAATATTTGCTAATAGAAAATTGACGGAAAGAGCGGCCAGTTGTCATTATTTGGTTTTGACTTTAAATATTATTTCACAGTGAATATAAAGCAACAATGGTAAATGAGCAGTGTAATGTTGAGAGATCTGGGAACATATGTACATATGGAACCACATTTTTTTTATCCCCCATTGGCGTAACACAAACATTTTTCTCTCACTTCGCTTACGCCTATGTTACCCTGGTTCAATTCGAGCTCATTAAACCTTGAAAGTAGCTTAGAAGCAGCACGTAGATCTATAGAATATGATGTCAATATAATATTGTGGAAATATTTAATAATTGAATGATGATAAAATGTCTTTAGCATAACACATCGTCTAGTAACGGCGATTCTTTATTACGTCGAAAAATTGTTACAGTTTAAAATTTGACGGTAACTTTTTCCAAAAATCGAATAAATAATAGATATTATATGCAGTTTTGATCCAGACCTAAGGTGAATGCGCCAGACCCGTGCGATGATATAAAAATTTTGCCCATCATTTAGCGTAAGCAAAAAATTAACCGTAATTTTAATTTAGATCTTTATATGACTCCAATTTTTACACTGTAAATATATCGAAAGCATATAGATATTTAATTTATACCGTAACTATCAACAGGCCCGTCTCCAGGGGTGAGGCGGCGAGGCAGCCGCCTCGGGCGGCCGATTTTCAGGGGCGGCCGTTTTTATTTTTTATATATATAAAGTTTTAATGAGATTGTATGTAACACGATAAACTCTCTCGCAATGAATATGTAAAAGGCGTCATTCGTAATATAAGCAGCTCATCGCGCGTTATAGGCAATAATAACCAACGCCTTAAGAAATTAAACCCCACTATATAACATAACGGTCTATTCGCAATTAGCATTAGCAGTTTAAATTCGCAGTGAATGAAAAATCGCATTAACAATACTGCTAATGAAAAATCGCGACTTAGCACATCTTTAGGAATGGGCGACATCGCCCTAAAGCGATTCAGGAATGGCCGAAACGCAACCCGATTGATTGATCGATTACTGAACAGCACGTAACACAGGAGCGAGCGCATGTTACATATACGTACTCGTGCGATTTTTTAGACCAAAATCGAACTTCGCGCCTCCAAATACCCCTCTCTAGAGGACCCACATCAAAATTAATTTTTTTCGAAAATTATTTTTTGAAAATTTTTGTTCGCTTTCCTTACAGAAACGATCAGAGGGATCCACATACATGTCACCCATGTACAAATATATTTTTTTAAATCACATGCAGGGTGTTAAAACCACAAATTTTCCCAAAAAAAATCTCCTATTTTCAAAATATTTCGGTACAACAAACTCGTGCGATTTTTTAGGTCAAAATTTCGAATTTCGCGCCCCTAAATACCCCTCTCTAGAGTACCCAGATCAAAATTTATTTTTTTTTTTATTATTTTTGAATTTTTTTTCGATTTCATTAGAGGAACGATTAGAGGGATCCACGTACAGGGTGTCCGGTTATAAATGTAACCCCCCTTTAACTTTTTTATTTACCCTCGTATAAAAAAATGTTAAGTACAAAAGTTGTAAGGATCTTCATATAGTTTTCTGCGGTGTTACTAGAAAAACAATTGACCATCGAAATTCTACTGTGCAAATTAAATTAATGTTTTTTAAATGGGACACCCTGTATATTCTTTCGGATATCGGTAGAGCTCTTTAAGACGAGTTCAGTAATATAAGGTTTGTTGGGTCTAGCTATAATAGTTACCACGTAAATTGCAAGAATGTCGGGTATCTGATTATTACTGAACCCCTCTCCTAAATTCTTTATTTGGTGATCTAGAAAAATATGTGTATCCAAAAGTTGTAGGTTCCATCAAAGACTTTTCTGCGGTGTTACTAGAAAAACAATTGAACATCAGAAAAGCTTCTGAAGGAAGAATTTTTTTCTAGCTCACCAAATAAATAATTTAGGAGAGGAGTTCAGTAATAATCAGTTACCTGACATTCTTGCAATTGACGTGGTAACTATTATAGCTAGACCCAACAAACCTTATAGTACTGAACTCGCCTTAAAGAGCGCTATCGATATACAGAAGAATATACAGGGTGTCCCATTAAAAAAAACATTAATTTATTCTGTACAGTAGAATTTCGATGTTCAATTGTTTTTCTAGTAACACCGCAGAAAACTGTATGAAAATCCCTACAACTTTTGTATTTAACATTTTTTTATACGAGGGCAAATTAAAAAGTTAAAGGGAGATTTATAACCGGACACCCTGTACATGTCACCCACGTAAAAATATTTTTTTTAATTCACATACAGGGTGTTAAAAACAAAATTTCCCAAAAAAAATCCTAATTTGGAAATATTTCGGTACAGCAGACTTGTGCGATTTTTTTAGACCAAAAATTTGACCTCGGCGCCTTCAAATACTCTTCAAAATTAATTTTTTTTGAAAAATATTTTTCAATTTTTTCCCCGTTTTTATTACCGAAACTATTAGAAGGATCCACTTACATATCATCAAAGTACAAATAAAATTTCCAAAATCATACACAGGGTGATAAAACAATACATCTTAAAAAACGTACAACTTTTTTCGTAATATTTAGGTAAGTACAGAAAACTCATACGACCTTTCAAACTCAACCAAAATAGATACGGCACATTAGTACCCAACGAGGCCCATCTTTTTCTCATTTAAAGTTTACCTCTAACTAGTGTTGTAAATGGAAATATTCCCACCGGAAATATTTCGATGGAAATGGAAACATTAGAAATTTCCAAAGGCCTACTGGAAATATTGGAAATATTTCACATTATGTATTAATCGGAGCCAAAATAAATAACTTAAGACAATATCCATTTGTGAATGGCTTAAAAACGTAGAAGGAGACCATTACACCATCCATTTCGTTGCTAAGGTCCTTACTGATATTAAGAAAGTGATCCAAGAACATCTTTCACCGTCATTCCCGCTCAACGAAGGGGAAAAACTACATTAATGGTGTTAATAGCTAAAAGAAAAACTGAATTTGTTCTTCCTATTCGTTACGCCGCAGATTTACCTCAGCCAAAATCACAAGTGATGAATCACAAATCCTCTCCGTCAATAAATGTATACTTCAAAATTGCAGATTACCATTGCAAAAGCGGTAAATTGTTTTGCAAAGATTTCATTTGGAAGAGCAGCCTTGAAAACCCCGTGTCCTGGTGGAAACGACTTTGTTCTTGAACTTCTTTATACAAAGTGGCGTCATCCATTTTGATGATGCCAGCTTCTTCGAAGTTTCAGCATCTACGGTCATATCCATCCAAAAAAGAGGAATAGGCTAACAAATGAAACAACTAAGTTACTCTATGTATCTCATAACCAAAAACTACTAAAAAAATAGAAGGTGGCAGCAGATCACTTTATATTTTTGACGAAAATACAGAAAATAGGGCAGATATTATTGACGAAGATATAGAAGAAATGAACGAGGAAGTTGATTGGCAGGGGGTAGTCATGATGATAATATAGGCGATGTGTCAAATGATGAAAGTAATGTTGTTAATGAAGATATCTTCTCAAATACGCAAGGCACAACATCTCGCAAATTTTATTCGTAATTCATTTTTTGTTAGTTTTTACTAAATATCCTCATTTCCTACATGCATTTATTTTTAATAAGTATTATGCTTGCTTATTTTTGTGATATAATTTGAATTAGTTGTTTTGTCATTTAATAAATATTTCCAATCTTTCCAAATATTTTCAATATTTCACGAAATATTTCCGGAAATATTTCCATAAAATATATATCCGGATATTTTACAACACTACCTCTAACTCTTACCGTTTTCGAATTATAGCCGATTTAATGAAAATCTCGATTTTTTTAAGATACCCGTGAATTTTTCCGAAAATTTTTTTGAAAACAAAATATCCGTTTTTATTACGGAAGCGATTAAAGGGATCAATTTACATGTTATTAATATAAAAATAAAATATTCAAAAGCATATAGAGGGTGGTAAAAAAATTTGTAAATTTAAAAAAAAAAATCCCCTTTATTCGAAAAAAAAAACAATATATATATTTTTTAAGTTCGACGACTCCCATACGGGCTAAAGACCGTCGAATTTAAATGACCGATTTCTCGAAAACTAACAATATTGTTTTTTTTTTCGTAAAGAACTTTTTTTGTCGGCCTGGAGGTCCTCTACCTACATGCCGAATTTCAAGTCGTTCGGAAAAAAAACCGATAGGTTCCAGGTAGGTTCCGGTTTCTATGGGACAAAACGAAGGTTAGGTCGATATAAAAATACGGTTTTTCCGTTTGCCGATATTCTTCTTTTTTTACCGGAACCTACCCGTTAAAAAACGTGTTTCGCGATTTCCCCCACTTCTCGAGAAAAATTCAGGAAACGGGGGGCGTGGGGTTACCCACTAACCAGCCAACCCCGACTCCGCGTTACGGAATTTGGTGGTGGCAATATTTTGCTCCGAGCTCCCGTTTAGCCTGAAATCACGAAAAATCACGCGATTTTCATATAGCCCCCCAAAACCCCCTCTTAAAATCCAGCCCCGGCATCCCCGATTTAATTCCAGGTAGCCCCCACGTGATACATCTACCATGAAAATATAGACCCTGCAGGTCATCTCCTTATATCGGAACCTATCGGTTAAAAAACCGCGCGGGCGCCTATTCGCCGGATAGGTCATTATTGACTTCTTAATTGTTCTGTTGTAAGGGGCGGCCAAATCCTGCTCGCCTCGGGCGGCCTAAAGCCTGGAGACGGGGCTGCTATCAAATATTCAAATAAATCTGCTTTACTGTGAGTACCTTGGGCGGTTTTTGCCTTGGGGGCAGGGGCCGCTTAAGGTGTAAGCCAGGTAAGCAAAGGCTTAGGGCGTTCCTCGCCCAAGGGCGCAAAATTTGAACGAAAATTCGAAATAATACAAACTAATTATTACCTAAATAATATTAGCAATATTATAAGACCCATTAGTTATATATTTATATGTTTAAGTAGGTACATTTTAATTTTTGAAGTAAAAACGTCTTTTGCGTTTTTTTTTTGTGGAGGTTGATTGAGACGGAGCCGTCACGCGTCACGCTCGGATATGTAACGTAACGCTCCTTTTACTGACATGTTCCCGTATAGGTAGAGGGCTGAAATTTCCAGGGGATGTAGACGGGGTAAAAAGAAGATCCTGGACGAAAACGGGACCCCGTACCGCCCCCTCTCCGCGTTTGACCAGGGGAGGGGAGTAGGAAAAACTTAAATAATTAATTTCAGGAGAACGGGAAGAGATACGGGGTCGAATTTTTTATGGTAGGCGCGCCCCATGGAGGGCCACCTTAATTCTATACGGGGGGGCTCTAATTTAATTTGGGGGGAAACCGTTTTTCGCCCGTATCTCTGCAACGGAGGCTCGGATCGTAATTCTAACAAACGATGACGCTGCTTGTTGAAGTTTTCACTTCTGTCTGGGTCTGCGGTCTTATGCACACACCAATTTTTTTTTGTATAAAAATTTAAGGTTTTCCAAAATGAAATGTCGAAAACAAAACAGAAATATTTGAGGTTAAAGTTAAAACTCACAATAAAGAAAATTTGGTTGCCTATTCTCAATGTGTTACGCCCTACATTATTTATAAAACTTTGCAAATTTGAAGTGCTTATTTTTCAGTCTATTACTCGTAATAGTTACAATTCGAAAGTGGTTTAGGCTATAGAGTGAGCGCGTAAAAAGTCCCCCAACCCCTTCGAAATGGTTTCAGATATCGATTTGAAATTTGAATGGCTATAATAATGCATCAATACAACATTGTTACATAAAACTGACCGTTTTAGTTTACATAATGGCGATCGACGACCGGTGTAAATTCGAAACAGTTTTAGAATTGATTTGAAGTTTGGAGGGGCATAATAAAGCATAATTAAAAAAACTACATTATGAGACACAAATCTGAGGATGAAGCGCCATATTGGCTTGTACTCGGGAGCTGAACTGAGGGTGACAAGACCTTTCAAATAAAGTGTCGTGACATACGTCTCCCATTTCCTTTAAAGAAAAAACATTAAAATGGCGCCCGATCTCCATCTAGAAGTTAAGAGCTCTACCAGTTTTGTATGAAAATAATGTATTTTATGCATTATTATGCCTCTCCAAATTTTAAATCGATAAATTAATCCGTGTCGAAGTTTTTAAAAAGCGTCAGCTCAAATATGTTGTTATTTATTTCCGGGGTTATGTCGTCGGAGTAGGACTTACTGGGGAGGTTAGATTACAAGCATATGTTGGAGGGCGCAAAAATATGCCTATCCTTGCTTACATCTTAAAAAACTGTAAAGCGGCCCCTGGTGGGAGCAAACTTTCCGTCGCCGCTCAAGAGAATAACGGGGCGTCTTAAGGTATGGTTCCGCTTGTGCGTCGGACGCATGCAGTGGCTGCATGCAACGGTCGCTGCGTTCAACGAAAAGACTCCTCATTCGGAATTACGAACAAATGGTTCATCTTGTGCGACGCAGCAGCCCGCCGCACAAGATGTACCACTTGTTCGTAATTCCGAATGAGGAGTCTCTCCGTCGAGCGCAGCGACCGCTGCGCTCGACGGAACCATACCTTTACGTGAGCGATTTGCAGCGAACGCGAACGCAAATCAGTGGCGATGCCGTGCGACTATATTAAATTATCGTACGGCATCGCCAGCGCTTCGCGTTCGCGTTCGCTGCAAATCGCTCAACTAGGACCGACCGTAATCCCCCACACCGCACCGGCGCAAAACTGCCCCTGGCGCAACCGTCGCGACACCGCGGCAGAACAATAGATACGGCCGCGGCGACTTATGGACGTATTCAGACCCATACGCGCGATTTCCGTAGCCATGGCAGTGCAGCGTCGCGTCGTTTTTCTGTGACGCGGCATGCACGATTCTCACCGCTGCCACTGCAGCCGCAAGCGTGATTACAAAATTAGAAAATTACATCATAAGGAAAATTATTTGGGATTTTAAAATTAATAACATATGATTTAAATCACGAAGATTATAACAATATAAGAAATCAGGATGAAATTTAGAATCAGATAGTCAGATTTAATAGAAAATGGAAAATGTATGCATGTTTAATTTTTTAGTATTTTTCGGAGGAAATTTTGTTTCATAATATTAATGCAAAGGTTATTATTAAAATAAGTAAAAAAACTTTTCACGTGTTTTAAATGCCAAGGAAATTACACGTCTTGGTTTTTTACTCGGATTTTGGAAGGCATTTAAAGATAGTTCTGGCGGGCGGTTTCAAATCATCAAAATACGTATCGCCACTCTTTTCTGTTCTTAAAAAGTTATGTAGGTAACAGGCAAGCTATTTTTACTATTAGAATAGTAGTATCCGTAGATAAATCAATTGGTTTGTAAAATATTCGTCATTTTCGCGCCAAACTTCCAAATGTATTTTCAACTAACCTTCGTGATTGCATAATCTTGTGTTATAATCTTCTATACGAATATCGACACGTGACTATCGATATGGGCACGATCTTGTCAAGTATAGCTTTAAAGAAAATCCTCATCTTCGAGTAATGCATAGGAAAAGAAATTATTTTGCCCATGGACCGGTTTAGAGTTTGCGTTTCAAATCTTTTTCCCATACCTTTGGAATTTTCAAAAATGCCCGCATCACAATTTTTCTCGTATCCACCTGTATCTGGTATTTTCTTCCACAAGGCAATGCGATAAAATCACCGCGTTACCAAAAACTTGGTGTGAACCTAATTTCGTTGCCGCGCCGCTAGAGTTTTTTCTGCCGCTCGAAAATCGCGTCGCTAAAAGTTCGCGCCGGCGCCGGTGCGTGGGGAATCCTTAAGGTACCCATTACCCATTCACGCTCAGTTGGCCGGCCGATCATTACCGAATGGGTCAAAACCGGACGGCGAATTTTCAGCACACACGTGCAATAAAATCACAGGTCCTGTCGTTCGCCGTTTGTTAATAAAAATCCAGCGTGTGTAATGGTTTGGCGGACGATATCGGACTGCCGGCCCATTTTTAGTTTGGTTTAAAATTTTATTCTCCGTCCAGTTCAGATAAAAAACAACATGGCCAACCAACCATCTTTTATTAAAGAATTCATCGAAATATATCGAGGACATAATTGTTTATGACAAGTAAAGAGCCCTGCGTACGCCAATAGATCTCTAAGAAGTAAAGCATACGAGGAATTATTACTGCTATTTAAAACAATAGATACCGAGGCCACTATTGATGCCGTCAAGAATAAAATAAACAATATAAGAAGCTCATTCTGAAAAGAATTGAAAAAAGTTAAGGAGTCAAAAAAAAGTGGCACCCCACCAGACAATGTGTATACGCCTTCATTATGGTATTATGATAGTCTCCTGTTCACAGTCGAACATGAACAATGTCGAGAAACAATGTCCTCATGAAGTGACTTTCAGGAAGGAAGAAAAATGCAGTGAAGATAGTCAAGTCCAGGAGGAAAATGAAGTAAGTATTCAAACTTTTCTTTTAAATATTTTATTTCTTTCAACTACAAAATATTTACCAACAAAGAAATATATTGTCTACAAGAAGTTATCTTGCCAAGCAACTTTTCCCATAGTCATAAAATAATCCTTATATTTCTCACGATTCTCTTTTGCATTTTCTGTGGCATTTCTACTTCGTCCAAGTTGCAAACCATCTAAACTTTGTATTTGTCTCCATTCGCCGTACGCTATTTCACCAGTATCTAATATTTCTTGATCAAAAGAATTTGCAGGCGTATATGACGATTTTGCATGTCTGCGCAAAAAATTGCGAAGTGCACAAGCTGCTAACACTACAAGATCAATTTTTTTTGAAACCATATTTATTTCAGTGTGAAAAACTCTAAAGCGGTTTGCAAGAATGCCAAATAAACAAACTCATAGTTAGCATTAACCAGTGCCATTAAAACAATACTACAGTATTCTTTATAATTAAAATAATAAGAGCCACTATTTTTTGGTTTAACAATACGTATGTGCTTTCCATCAAATGCTCCCCCGCAGTTAGGAAAATTCCATCTATTCATAAAATCTCTGGCTATTTCCTGCCACTCATGAACATTTTTTGGAAACTGAAAGAAAAGGCAATATGATAAACACTATAGTTAGTAAAGGTATTTTTTTTTATTACAGTCGGAGTACGAGTTGGACAATGTAGAAACCACCGATCTATTATCGCCATCCGCATCGACGCCATCTTCAGTACCAAGCAGAACATCTACACCAATTGCGCGAAAGACGGCGAAACGATCAAAAAAGGATTCGATGCTCGAGAAAGCTCACGAAGTATTAAGTAGAGCCACGCCCGATACTGAGTTTAAAACTGTTGGCGCAAATGTAGCATGGAAACTAGAAAGGATGGCAGAGGATCAAAGAATTATTACAGAACATTTAATAAATACCATTTTGCACATGCCATAGTGCAAAATGGTATTTATTAAATGTTTGCACTATGGCATTACAAAAAAACTGAATGACAATACATCTATAAATTTACATGCTGAAACCTCAACTGGTGCAAATGTACATACTACTAATGTATTTGATAGTAGTTTCATGCATTCAACTCTACAAAACACACTTTTCAATCATACTCAGCTGCACTCACACCCACATCTTCAATCACGAATAAGAACATACACTCCATTACTATCACTTAATGAAACACAAACACAGCCACATTTTCGACAATTAGGGAATCAAACAAATTTGATCACAGAGGAGTCCACTTTTGATATGAACCAACCAATATATTACTCCAAACGAAAAGCAAAATTAAGAAATTTGTTATAGGCACAGATCTAGGTCCTAGAACTGTGGTTATAGGTACCTTTTTATAAAATGTAAAGACTTTGGTTACTTTGTTGTTCAATAAACGAACGATTAAATTTAAATTAAAACTTATGCCTATTAGTT
>JAEQML010070487.1:0-16751 GCA_016904865.1 Pissodes strobi | reverse complement strand
ATGTGTCTAGAATTTCATGCAGAATCTAAATGTGCAATAATATACATTCCATTAAAAAAACTCAAAAAACGAACGACAGGATTTTATAAAGCACCCTGTATAATTGAAAATATTTGCACAATATTTACCACAACATATCTTACAATTTTTGTATTTAACATTTTTTTTATCTCTGTACGGGTCTTTGTTACACTAATGCGCCACCTATATCTGTGGAAAGTTTGAGAAGCGGCTACAATATCATTTAGAACAGTCTACAAAATAAATAATAATCCCAAATATTATATTTCTGAAAACTGGTTTCGTCCAGCGAGCGATCTCCCGACCGGCTCAGGTTGTAAACAACAGACACACACCACGTGGCCTCGCGCCGATGCCAGCTTTTACCAGAAGAAATAATTCTAAATAAATTCATGTGTTTGAGCGACAAGGGGGCGTGTCGAATCAGCGATTTTGTCTCAAAATCTTTATTCCAGGATTATGGACAAACTATTTGATCGAAATTTTTTTTTCTTTTATCAATATGTCTAGATTATGATCCACTAGGGTCGTACAGACTTATTTTTTCTGTTATTTTTTTCTCCTAATATATTAAAAGCTAAAATTAAGAAATTAGATTTTTTATCACTGTACTGCCCTAGATTCAGTAATTCTAAGCGAGTTTTATACTTGGCTAATTTTCTTTATTATGCATATTAACGAAGAAAATCGGGAACAAAAAAAATACTGCTGATGAATCCCCTTATTTTGATTTATCTAGTTGTTCTCTTCTAAGCTTAAAAAAGATCTTATATAAGTACATAATTTTGTTTTATATAGATTCTTAGCAACCTGCACAATTTTATAAACGTAACCTGCATAATTTTATAAACGTATTATGTACGATTTTGCATATTTTTTCGCTTTTTCATTTTATTCGCTAGATAAAAATATAGTCAAGATGGTGAAATGAAAATAAATTTTTGATCTGGCTATAGTTCACGAAGTAGTTTATGCATGAAGTGCACAATTACGCTAGATCGGAGCAACATGTACTGTGCGTTCAATTTATCTTCATAACATTTTTATTCGCTGTAACTTTTTTGTTTTTAAAGATATCAAGTTAAACAAAAAAGCAAAATGTAGGGTTGGTAGCCAAGTTTTTTCTAAGTTACATATAAAACAAAACACTAACGATTTTTTGACATATCAGCCTACTCTATATTTTTTAAAACGAACACCCTGTTTATTACTACATTTTTGGAATCTCTAGAGAAATCTAAACACATTTCGTGTATAATATCTTATACCTATCTTTAGGTGTTTACGAAATATTGACAGTTGAAAGTCGGGCATTTTGATAGGCTTTAAAATCTAAACCGCACGAGAGCAAAGAAAACGGTTTGCATATTCCTGTCTATCGAATGACAGTAACTTTGAATTTAACCAGCGAATAAAATTAACCGGAACTTTTAAACCTCCGGTTAAATTGAAAGCAACTGTCATTCGATAGCTTATGAAAACCTAAGATAGAGATGTGCAAACCGTTTTCTTGCATTTTGTGCGGTTTAGATTTTAAAGCCTGTCAAAATGTCAAAATGCCCGACTTTCAACTGTCAATATTTCGTAAACAGCTAAGGATAGGTATAGGATATTATACACGACATGTGTTTTGATTTCACTAGAAAGTCCAAAAATTTAGTAATATACAGGGTGTTCTATTTAAAAAATATATAGAGTAGGCTTTTATGTCAGAAAATTATTGGTGTTTTGTTTTATATGTAATCTAGATAAAAACTTGGCTACCAACCTTACATTTTGCTTTTTTGTTTACCTTGGTATCTTTAAAACCAAAAAAGGTACGGCGAATCAAAATGATATCAAGGTGCTGATCAAATCTCAAATAATGGATATATCTGGATAACGATCAACTCTTACGAAAAACAACCAGCAAAAACAATGTTTTTGAGACTTACACCTTTATTGTAGAATCCGAACTGTTTATTGTCAAACGAAATGGTTTGCACTTTCTTATCTTCCACATAACCACAACCTGGAAAATAGTCCCCACCAAACCGAAAATTTCGTATATCTAGATAATTACTAAATAACTAAGATAAGAAGATGCAAATCGTTTCGCGCTAAGTTAAACAGATCAAATTCTTTAAATGGAAGGAATGCTATTCGACATGCTACATGAAATTTATCTAGAATTTTTAGAAGAATTCCAAAATCGGAAAATATGTCCCGCTCTTTTGAGACCTTTTATATTGAAATATAATTCAATAATATTGTCAAACTAAAATCAACATGGCTAAATGATGAAATGGTTGTAAGACTAATAAAAAAATTAGAAACATGTTATTTCTATAAAATGTGTATATATATATGAAGGGTACAGGGGAAAAACGATCTAAGCGCCATTTCCATAGGAAACTTTTTTATTATTGACTTCACAGAAAATTTTATTCTTGATAAAAGTTGGTGTTTGGAACAAAACTAATTTTGACAATGCTAAATTAAGGATAAGTTATACAGGGTACTCAATAAATACAAAAATGATGGTTAAAAAATCAAAAACTTTGGAATATCGGAAAACCTTCTACAGAAAAAATAAAGCTCGTATTAAGATAAAAATAAAAGTCAAATACCATTTTTTCCAAAAGTGCACCCCAAATCCATGTCAATTATTGAAAAACCCCGCTTTTTCTTAATTTTGTCCTTATTTTTTTCAGCAACGATGCACTTTTAGAAAAAATGGTATTCGACTTTTATTTTTATCTTAATAGGAGCTATATTTTTTCTGTAGAAGCTTTTCCTATATTCCAAAGTTTTTGTTTTTCTAACCACCATTTTTGTATTTTTTAAGTACCCTGTATAACTTATCCCTAATTTAACATTGTCAAAATTAGTTTTTTTTCAAGCACCAACTTTTATCAAGAATAAAATTTTCTATGAAATCAATAATAAAAAAGTTTCCTATGGAAATGGCGCTTAGATCGTTTTTCCCCTGTACCCTTCATATATATTTTATGAATGTTTCCATATTATTCATTTTCGATTATTTTTGGGCTCTTTAAATTTTGTAACCTATTCCGATACGTTTTAGTCCGTTTTTGTGCTTTTAGTTAGGTTGGGTTAGTTCAATCAGCTTTCGTTTAGTTTTAATTTATTTTAGTCATTTGAACCCAGTTCCGATGCATTATAACCAATTTTAATGTTTTTGGTTAGTTTTGATTAGCCGCCAAAATTGGGTCGTTCAATCAACTATCGATTACTTTCGGTTCCGATACGTTATTACCAATTTTAGTGTTTAGGATAGTCGCCAAAATTGAATTAATCTGGGTTAGTTTTAACTTACTTAATATTATTTTTAAACTATTCCGATACGTTTTAGCCCGTTATGGTACTTTTAGTTACTTTTGGTTAGTCTTTCAATCAACTTTTGGTTACTTTTAATTAGTTTCAATTTATTTTAGTTATTGAATTAATTCAAGTTAGTCGTCAAAATTCGGTTAATTTTGGTTAGTTTCAACTTATTTTAATATTTTTAATCTGTTACGATACGTTTTAGCCCTTTTTGGTGCTATTGGTTAGTCGTTCAATCGACTTTCGGTTAGTTTCAGTTAGTTTTAATTTAGTTTAGTAATTTGAATGGGTTCCGATACGTTATACCCAATTTAAATATTTTAAATTAGTTTAGGTTAGTCGCCAAAATTCGGTTAATTTGGGTTAGTTTCAACTTACTTTAATAACTTTAATCTGTTACGATACGTTTTATCCCTTTTGGTGCTTTTGGTTAGTCGTTCAATCGACATTCGGTTAATTTCAGTTAGTTTTAATTTATTTTAATCATTTGAACCGGTTCCGATACGTATTAGACCGTTTTGGTGCTTTTGCTTACTTTTGGTTGGTCATTCAGTCAACTTTTGGTAACTTTCACTTAGTTCCAATTTATTTTAGTCATTTGAACCGGTTCCAATACGTTATAATTAATTTACATGTGTTTGATTAATTTTAGTTAGTCCTCAAAATTCGGTTAGTTTCAACTTACTTTCGTTCAATCAACTTTCGGTTAATTTCAGTTAGTTTTAATTTATTTTTGTCATTGGAACCGGTTCCGATACGTTATAACCAATTTTAATGTCTTTGGTTAATTTGGGCTAGTTTTAATTTACTTTAACATTTTTAATCTGTTCCGATACGTTTTAGTCCGTTTTGGTGCTATTAGTTACTTTTGGTTTGTCATTCAATCAACTTTCGGTTAGTTCCAATTTATTGTAGTCATTTGAATCGGTTCCTATACGTTATAAGCAAATTTAATGTTTTTGGTTAGTCGCTTAAATTCGCTTCGTTTTGGTTAGTTTTAACTTACTTTAATTTTTGTAACCTGTTACAATAGGTGCGTTTTAATGGTTTTAGCCATAGATATCTTTTTAGCCTGTTTTGGAGCTTATGGTTACTTTTGGCTAGTTTTGGTTAGTCTTTCAATTAACTTTCGTTTAGTTTCAGTTAGTTCCAATTTATTTTAGCCATTTGAACCGATTCCGATACCTTATGATCAAATTTAGGTTTAAATAAACAAACTAACTAGCTACACAACTCTGCCGTCCTTTTCCCATTTTCACACATAAACATTATCTTAATATACACATAACGATAGTCTATTTACCTAAATAACGAATCTTTTTCAATTTTAATTCCTCTGAAAATTTATTGCACTCCGGCCCAGGTAAGCGCGTATGATTGGCATCGAGTTCCAACTGCGTAGTGTGCTCGCTTCACTGAGAAAATTTGATTCCGTACCCCACTAAACGAGCCGAGTGTCGCGGCTATGGCTTCTTTAGGCTATGCCAAAACTATACCCAAGGCATGCCCAAAATCAAGAAATAAAACTTTTTACGAACAAAAAAAAGCCTTGCAACCAACGGGAATCGAACTCCAGCCGCCCGCATGACAGGCAAAGACTCTGTCCGTTACACCACTACATCGCTTCGAAAAATGCTCATAACGTCGCGTCGCACCCAGTATTTCGTCATCGGGAACGATTTTAGACCGGCGCGACCTAGCCGCTAATAGGCGCCAATTGCTTCTTGCTTTAAATTTTTACCAATTGCATCCATCCATTTTTAGTGGCGACATATGCTGTACCAGAATAACCAGCTGCCTCTGTTGCCGTTGAGTTAATTAAAAGAGAAATTTTCGTGCCAGAATCACTGCGAGCAATTAATATTGTTCTCAACCTAGTTTACTTACTGTCCTTGTTGATAGTTTGCCAATTTTTCCTACCACTTTAGTATTGGCTTGGTTTATCAAGAAGGTATAAAGTGAAAGTAGTTTTCAGCCGGATAACGCTTATAATACCGAGCGGGGTACATTTGTACCCACGTGTGCTTATTTGTTATTTTTTACGCCAGTTAATGCTGTTGGAAAATGTTGATCCGGATTATGAGACCATATATTACAAGAAGATGCCTCCAGCGACGCCGAAAGTGATAACCATTGTCCCCGATCAAGAAGAAGTAGAGAAGATAAGATTTATGCTAGTAATGCTGAGGGAAGCAATAAGACAGAGATGACTGAAACAGGTATTCCATTTTATCTGTCCAGACGCTAACCGTGATCTAAAATGCCAAAAAGTTAAACACACCTGAGGTTTCCAGGCAAATAAATGTTTGCATGCTCCAGGACTTACACCTAATTAAAGGTTCAAGAATATCTACCACCAAAGACGCTTTATGTTGTTTTTTTTTTCTGCATTGGCAGTTATCATCACTGAGACCAATCGCAAAGCGAAGAATTCCTGTTTACAGTTTTGCAGGTGACAGTACCCTTGTCTCCCAATTTAGATCAGAAAAATCTTCACCAGCGACTGCCACTTTTCACCGCAGACAGGAACAGATTACAGCAATTAATCAAGACCTAGAGAAAGTTCAAACTTGGGGCGACAGAAATTTGGTCCAGTTCAATGCAACAAAGACCCAAGTAGCCACGTTTACGAAGACGGCCAATACGGCGGGCCCTGACATCACTATGGCAGGATCGACCATTCCTTCATCCTCGTCAATCGGACTACTGGGTGTCTCGGTCAACAGCAATATGTCCTGGCATGACCACGTTGCTAACATCGCAAAATCAGCCTCCCAGAAGCTTGGTGCGCTATTTGGCAACAAAAAACTGTATGCACCGCAGCAGTTGCTCTTGCTGTACAAAGCGCAAATAAGACCGTGCTTAGAATATTGCTCACACATCTGGGGCGCCGCACCAAAGCACACCCTAAAGCTGCTCGATTCCATTCAGAAGATCGCTGTGCGTCTCGTCGGCGACCCGTAATCTGGAACAACGCAGACTGTGGCCGATATAGATGTCCCTGTTTTACAGATACTTTCACGGCAGATGTTCCCAGGATTTGGCCAGCCTGTCAGACAGACAGTAAGAGCGCACCAGTTCGTCGTACAACTGGAAACACCTAGAACATCGCTTTAGAAGAACTCCTTTGTCTGGCGCACTGCATCACTGTGGAACTGACTCCCTGGACATCTGTTTCTCCCTAATTACAACCTACAACTACTATTTAAGAACCGTGTCAATCAACATCTTCGCACACACACCGCTCGTCGAGCGCCATAGGATCTCCCTTTAGAGTGCTACTGTCATAAAAAAAAACTTACTTCTAAATGAGAGGGAGGCGGCGCAGTTCCTGGTTTGCCTTACACAGCTGGATGTTGTTAATCCTAATTAACATCATCCACCAGGACATAAGCATACAGTTCCTGGAAGTTAACATGGTTTTTAAATTTATATAAAATTAGTATAGGTGTTCAGTACCGTGTCGTTTGGCCTTTGGCGTCTCGCGTAATGCCTGTTTCGGATGCATATGACTGTAATGCCTGTGCATTTAGGGTAAACGCGGTTTAATATGTTTTGTGTTGTATGCACAAAATTTATTATTCCAACTTTAAAATATTACTTAAGTAGTTTTCACAAGCTCATGAGTTCTGTGTCATATATTCTTTAAGACGCATGTAAGTAGTTACTCTGTATTTTGGCAATAATACATTTTAGTTAATTTCACTATACTTTATTTTAATTCGGTTCTTCAGAAATTATAAGTCTTCCAAGCATTTTTTACTACAGGAACAATTTGTTTTCTAGAGAACTTAGTATTATGCATATGTAGCAAATGTATTTTTCCATCATATTTAGTTTTTCTTTCCTCAAACATAAAATTATAATCCTCATTAGAAGTCAAAGCCTTCAATAGGGTTTTTCCTAATTCGTCTTCAGGCGTTCTTAAATATACTGCTAAGTCTCTTCGCACACTACCCCTCGATGCATTTAGGCCCATTAATAAGAAGCAACTTACCTACAAAAGTAAATTACGATAATTGCAAAAATAAATCTTATTATGATTTATGATTGCAAAGACACTAAAAATCTGCATCTGATAATAGGAATTTCTAATAGAACTGAATCAAGTGATGTACTGTACAAATTTAATAATAATTACAAAATTCAGTGGACAAACTTTCCAAAATTTTGTTGAGAATTTTTCAATCTACGCATTTTGAAATAACAATGAAACATATACACCAAGATTTGGAAATATTTCATATTACATGATGTGCAACGATACCATTATCATATCTCTATCCCTGTATAAACCGGAGCCTCGCCAAAGAAGGGCAGATAATTAGCCTGAGGACTTGGTATAGGGCATAGGGCAATGAAATAGCCCAAAAAAAGTTTCATACTAACCACATGTTCCTTTGCAAATTCCTCAATAGCCTCTATAGATCCCTCCAAATTCAAATACTCTTCAACTAGCATTGGTAAGCCAGGAATAAAACATTCTCCATCCACCACTTTTAAGTCTTTAAAAAGAAGTTGTTGTGGGCTCAAATTGGACACATCATTGTGTGCCTGCCAAAGTCTATCATAAAGCACTTGTCTATCTTCAGTAAATCCATATTTTTCCTCAAGCTTTACAGCCGTTTCAATGTCCAAAGCTGTCGCCTTGTGATTTTCAGGTTTCAGGGCTATGGTGTCATAAATTATAGTCTCTGAAACATTATATTATATATTTTTAAGACAGTGCCTGCCTTTTACATTCATGTAAAATTACTATGTCTTATTATGGGATGACACCTTATCTCAGAATCTACAGGGCGTACCAAAAAAAGTTTTATACAAAAGTTGTTTGGCTTTACTTAGATTTTTAAAATATTATATTTTTATATATACAGGGTGCTCGTAGTTTCGTGGACAAGTATCAACTTCCTTATTTTACATAGAATACCCTGTATATTAAGGCATTTTTGAATTCCTCAGAAAATTCTGGATATATTTTATATATAATGTTGTAACAGTTCGATTTTGCCAATTTTAAAATTTCATTTATATGCCGCATTTAGGGAAAAAATGATGCAGTATTTTGCACGCATCGGTTTATTAATTCTAAATTTATTAATTTGATTAATTGATTTGCTTGAAAATGCTGTTTTTCCTAATATGAATTAACTATATTTTAAGTATAGGTTAGCTATATATTTGTATTAGCATTCAGAATCCGTTGTGGTTATCTATTTTAGTTGATAAGCGATGTACCTTATTATTAAGATAATTTGGTTTGATTTGTATCTTATTTATCATGAACAGCCAGCGAATCGATTTACATTTTCAGAATGTTGTTCGTGAAGCCTGCAAAAAAACGCTGCGTTTGACTTGTTGATCCGTATTTTGGTAGTAGTTTTTGTGACCTTCGTCACGGAATAATAGGGATGGGCTACGTATCGCGCGTTTTTCATTCTCGATTTAGATTTTTGAAGGTTTATCATTCCTGTTAGAGCATTTCTGGAAGAATGTAATTTTAGCTCACTATTCGTGGCTTCCGCCGTCATTTATCATCATAATAAGCGAGAATTAAGGCGTTTATTTTCTTAGAATTATTCCTTCTATCGAATCACTCGTCAAGTTTTCAGCCCTTACTACTTGTGTTGCAGTATTTAATTTCGAAGGCAAATTGACGGAAGAAGGAACGTTGGAGAAGTCTTTTCTAGTTTGCTCGCCTGGGGACCGTTTGCCAGTATAGCGAGAAACTGCACGTTTTAAGTATTGTGATATAATACAACCCTTTTGATAAGGGATTTATCGTGTCGTTTCTGTTTGTGTTTTAACACGACCGATTTTTCGGGCTCTACAAGCTGTACTAGCGGCTTCCACGTTCGTCCCATAAGACCGAGACCGTCGAATCTCTTCTAATACACCCTCAAGTCCGAGTCTGAGGGTTCTTCTGCTGGGCCAGAAGTTTAATTAAAGGACTGCAATTTTTTTTCTCTGGTGGGCAGATGTTCAAGTGCAGAACTGCCACTTGTTCTGAAAGGCCGGAAGCAGGCCCACAACTTTTTTTCCCTGGAAGGCTGACGAAGGGCCTTAACTGGTGGTTCCCGCACTAGAGGCCATCGACAGAGTTCGACGACGGGATTTGGGTATAAGTTTTGTGTCTCATTGTTTCTTATGTTTACTCTTCGTTTGCTTTTATTGATATAAATCAAACATTGAATTGAGGTAGCTCATTGATTTTAATTCATTTAATTTACATTTATTCACTGGTTTATCGGACCAGTTAATCTAATTGCTTTGAGTTGTTTTCTCATTTTAAAAGTTAAGCGCTGGCTGGATAACTTCATTCTTTTCATTAATTAGTCGGCAGATATAACCGCTCTGAATTTTATCTTTTTATCATATGAATCAAGCTAACCATAGTTTTAATCTGATCTGGTGCTTTTATTAACTTCTCAAGTTTTTTTGATCTAATCATTGTGTACGCTCATTGCGGCATATTATCACCATTAGTGCAGCTATTAGCGCACGTATACCTAGTTGTAAGAAGCTTAGTCTGCGTCAAGTGATCACTTTGATAAGTAGTGTTTAGTGCATTTAGTGATAAGGCATATAGAACCGAGGTTTTCCAACTGAATTGGTCGCTGTACGTACAATCTTCATATTGTACTCTGTTTATTTTATTAATTACTTTAAGTCATTTAACATTCTTTTGTCTACTCAACCACATTTTACTATAACCATTTTCTCCAGATAGATTGTTGCTGTGTTTGCAAAAAAAAAGGATTTAGTAGCAAATATAGTGTCCATTAAATTTTTAGATTGTGTTTTCTTGATAGATTAAGTTGGTTGATTATAGTGCCATAATTATTCTCATTTTCTTGAAAGTTTGAAATTAAGTACTAAGAACCGGTTAATTTTATGAGCGAATCTAGCCATTCGGTACAACACCTGCCGAGCTTTTTCCGTTTAGCTGGCTAGAACGGGTGGCGCTCAAACGACCCTACGACAGGGGCCGGGCTTTGTAACGCGACTCTCCGGGGCTAGGTTCATTTTTTTTTAAATTAATTGGGAAAAAAAATCTTTGGGTTCAATCATAAAAGAAACGTGTTGCAATGTCCTATACCTAAATCTAACCGTTTTTGACATATTTTGAATTTTATGTCAAAAATGACGTTTGCAGGTCTAAATATAACTATAAATTTCTCCTATTGAAAGCCTTTATTATTTAAGGAGTTGGTTTCTTTGTAGAAGGGGATCTACTTTAGTAGTCTGTGTTGGCATTTATAATAAATAAATACAGGGTGATCAAAAACTAACATTAAAATTAAATGAAAAAAACGTAATTTTTTCAAAAGGAAACCCACTATTTTTATAATTTTATCTTATTTAGCATTAAAAATAAAGGCGACTTTGTATAAGGTTGTCAATTCGACATACTTGTAGTTTTTGAAATATTGGCAATTTAACATTTTTCTATTGTAAAAATGCTATACCGCTTTTAAGTTTTGTTATTAATTGGCCATGACGGCGAAGGCGATAAAAAAAACAATCGAGCACTATAGAAATGACACTATTTCTTGTCGTCTGACAATGCACCTACTTATTACCTCAGCCGGGACGATTAAGTTATTAACCTTTCGTCGTGAGCAGCTGTTCTAGCAGATACAAAGTCTTTCTTTTGCACGTGTATGGTAATCTATAATGTGCACATCAAACCTTCTAGCACAAACTGCCAAGGACGTATCGATGCTGGTCTAAAAATAGGATACTACCTATGCGGTAGGGATTTTAACACTATAGGTTACCACACACGATGCAAAAGAAAGACTGTTGTATCTGCTAGAACAGCTGCGCCCGACGAAAGGTTAGTAACTTAATCGTCCCGGCTGGGGTAATAAGTAGGTGTATTGTCAGACGACAACTAATAGTGTCATTTCTGTAGTGCTCGATTCTTTTTTCTTCGCCACGCTTCGCCGTCTTGGCCAACTAATAACAAGACTTAAAAGCCGTATAGCATTTTTACAATAGAAAAATGTTAAATTGCCAATATTTCAAAAACTACAAGTTTTTCAAATAGACAACTTTATACAAATTCGCCCTTATTTTTACTGCTAAATACGATAAAATTACAAAAATAGGTGGTTTCCATTTAAAAAAATGGCTTTTAACGATTTTTTCATTTAAATTTTTAATATTAGTTTTTGATCACCCTGTATTTATTTATTATAAAAATGTCAACACAGACCACTAAAGTAGATCACCTTCTACAAGGGAACCAACTCCAATGAAATAATAAAGAATTTCAATAGGAGAAATTGATAGTTTTATTCAGAACTGCAAACGTCATTTTTGACATAAAATTGAAAATATGTCAAAAACGGTTAGATTTAGGTAAAGGATATTATATATAAAATATATCTAGAATTTTTGGAGGAATTCAAGAATTCCTTAATATACAGGGTATTCTATTTAAAATAAGGAACTTGATACTTGTCCACAAAAATACGAACATCTTGTATTTATAAAAATAAAATATTTTAAAAGTTTAAGGGAAGTTTAAGTAAATCCAAACAACTTTTATATTAAACTTTTTTTTGTTCACCCCGTAGATTCTGAGATAAGGTGCCATCCCATAATAAACGAGCCACCCTGTACAGTTGTATTCATATAAAATGGGTACACTAAAAATGTTATAGTGTAAATCGGTTTTGAATGACTGACTTAAAATAGTATATTTTCCATCGCTTGTCTTTCGATATGATTACATTGTAGTTTTTGAATCACCATACCCATCGATACGTTTTTAAAGCATAAAGTTTTTTATCCTCAACCCGAGTCTGCTATCGCACTTCGATGCTTACTCATTCTGTTTTCCGTATCCTTCGAATACGTTCAAAAATCGTGTTTTGTTTTGTGTTTGTGAAATAAAATGTCGAAAAGAAGGGAAAATATATTGTCCAGTTCCTTAAGTAAGTGTTAAAAAATTGTCTATATAGAACTAGTCCGATGACCTAATATTTACGAACAATAAATGGTCGTTGATTAGTTGTTTTGGGGTTCGTTTATGCTTGTTTAGGTTAATCAATTTCCTATATAGTAGGCCGAGGGCCAAATATCTACGTACAATGATACAATGTACAGTTGATTGAGGTTTGTGTAAGATTAGGCTAAACAGAGATTGCTATCTGGGCGGTTTGTTGTCACAAAAAAAAACAAGTATAATATCGGGTTTCACGAAAATCAAAAAACTGAGTAGTGCAAAAAGTAGTGGGCCCCGGGGCCAGATTAGCTAGGGTATAGAGAGGTAAAAAGAAGTAGTCTGTACCGAGTACGTGAAATGTAAAGTTTAGGCATGAGATTAAAAATAAAATAGCTTTCATTTAGTAGAACATAATCAATTTTTATTTTCGGTCTTTCATTTGTTTACGTAAGCTCACTAATTACAACTAGACTATTTTAAGTAATTAGAATAATTAAAAAACCTTGCATAACAGCCGAGGGCTTATTAAATTCATATTCATGCAGTTTTTCAGTAAGGCACAATACGTTGACCTAACCGAGAGAAATAGAAATTAAAGTACATAGGCCGAGGGCCTTGTAATTTGCGTACGAAGAGCACTCGATCGATTTTTTTTTCTTGCCGAGGGCAATAGAAAAAGAATACGTCCCGGCCGAGGGCTTCGCAATACAAAAAATTGTTATTTTTATTCTTATTATAAATTATTAATTAGTTAAGCTTATGGTCGAGGACCTAAACATTTGACTTCCCCACAAAGAGTTGGTTAGATTGAGTTAGATAGTGCATAGGCCGAGGGCCTTATAATCTTCATACAAATAGCACTCAATCGAAAAATTCTTGCCGAGGGCATAGAAAAAGAATAGGTTTAGGCCGAGGTCTTCGCAATACACAAAAAAAAATTAATATCATTTTTATTATAAATTATTAATTGATTAAGCCTAGGGTCGAGGACCTAACTATTCGACTTCTCCACTAAAAGTTGGCTATTGACTTTCTAAGACGTGATCGTTTATTATGCCAACTCCAAACTTGTCACCGCCAAATGATAATCAGATACATTTTGTGTGTATAATATTTCCCCTGTTTATGCAGCAATAATCAATTCCAATAGGGACAAAAAACAGTATATATTTCTAGTATGGTCGTGGACCTATTTAATTAAAATTGCTATCATGGACTGACTCCTTATTGTCTGCAAAATAGCTGTATATTTTACAGGGTGTTAGTTGTTTTGACTAAAATATCACCCGCAGACTATTGTCTGCAAAACAGCTGTGTACTTTACAGCCTGTTAGCTGTTTTGACTAAAATATCACCCTCAGACTATTGTCTGCAACATAGCTGCATACTTTACAGGATGTTATGGCAAAACATATTTGTCATTAACGCCGTGGGCCATACTTTCTGAGGGATAGCCGTGGGCTATTCAGTAAATTATATCATCACTTAAGCGATTAAAAGGCTGTGAGCCAACAGTATATATTTTAATATGGTCGTGGATCTATTTAATTAAGACTTCAATCATGGACTCCTTATTGTTTGCAAAATAGCTGCATACTTTATAGGTTGTAAATTGTTTTGACTAAATTATCTCCTGAAGACTCTTGTTTGTTAAACAGCTGTATACTTTACAGGGTGTTAGTTATTTGACTAAATATTATTGTGTACAAATTTAGTTATTTGCAACGGTTCCTACAACACCAATTGGGCTAACAACACCAACCATTTGTCAGGCTTGGCTGATGCACTTTACTGTTTTGCAATGTGTATAATGCTCCTAACTGATTTAGGAATTATTATAAATACAGAAAAAGTCAGTTAATACCATCATAAACATAACTTACCTAGGATTTACTTATGACTTAATTCAGAGGACCGTTTCCTTGACCGTTTTCTTTACCTCTTAAGAAAATGAATTCAATAAAAGAGGCAATTAAAAAATATATTAACAAGTCAGGTACTACGATTCGAGATTTTGCAAAAATTATTGGTGTTTTGGTAGCAGCGACTCCTGCCGTTCCTCAGAGTCGTCATCGTATCAAAAGACAAGGTCACGCAAAATTTAAAGCCTTAAAAGGAAAGTCGTACATGACAGAATGTTAATTTCAAAAGGTACAAAGCAAATTATTAGCTAGTGGATAGACAATCTAGAATATACTGAGAATATGAAGCCTAGTACGTTTTCATTGGAATTTTGATTTTTTTATGCGTCTGCGTCTCCTACAGGCTGGGGTGCCTATTGTAACGGCCAAAAATGTCGCGAGTTTTGGGAAGAAGCCGACAAGTCTAACCATATTAATTACCTTGAAGTTAAAGCTGCTTGTCATGGCTTACAATTATTTACTAAATCAAATGGAAATATTAGAGTCTTACTTAGAATCGATAATAAGACGGCAATATCCTGCATTAATCGTGGGGAAAGCGTAAAATATCGCAACTTAACCAATATAACCTTTCAAATTTTAGACTGGTGTGAACAAAACGTATAACACTCTTCGCATCTTATATCGCTTCAAAAGAAAAACGGAAGCCGATAAGGCATCAAGACAAACTTCCATTGACACAGAATACGAACTAAACAAGCAGATATATCAGAAAATAATAAGGGGTTAGATTTATTTGCAACTTATTTTAATGTAAAATGCCTGTTCCTGGTTTCCGGATTCAACCTCCACAGCAGTCGATGCATTTACAATTTCTTGGCATGATGAGTATTTTTACGCGTTTCCTTTGTTTTCTATGTTATTTAATGCGTTACATAAAATTATACATGATAAAGCCACCGGAATATTGGTGGCTAGTACAACCCTGGTATACCGTGTTTCCTAGTTTATTAGTTGGGAAACCGTTGACATTTAAATCGAGTAAAAATTAGTTACTCTCTATAGAGACTCTCACCTGTTAGACAGGAAAATTTTCCTGGTGGCAAGCAAACTGTCTGAGAAGCATTTCTTCAAAGAAGCATTTCCGGTCACGCCATCCCAATAATGTTTGCATCCATCTCAGAAGGAACTTGGAAACAGTACAATGTTGTGATTTTAAAACTGGTTTTTACTTGTTCTTGTGTTGATAAAACACCGGCTTTTAGTATTTTTACTTTATGTATTTATAATATTGCAACGATATATAAAATATATCTAACAACAACACTGTTAACGTTATCCTACTGTCTAAACTGTTGCTAACTTAATAGTAATAACACAGGCGTACCTATAAATATTTTTATTAAAACAAATTGTTAATTAATATTTAACATACAACGCTTGTTTTAATAAGTAGGTATTATAATTTCTGTACCAGCAAAATTTCGATGTCTTTACTTATAATTTAAACATTTATCTGGACTTTTTAGTTCGCGAAGTAAACAAAGGAGCTTCTTACGTCTTGATAAGTACCTATAGATCAGCTCTTAACTTTATGTTTCACCGCCTAATAGGGATTAAAATATAATAAAAAAATACGATCGACAATAATAGAGACTCTACAGTCAAAATTGAAGATTTCGGAAAAAATTTAAACCTTAGCTCCCTATAAAAGTCAGCCCATTTTTCGTATTTTCAAAAATCAGAATTACCTATTATGTGTCGCAAATTCTATAAAACAGTGCATTAAAGTCACCGTGCACATTCGTTCCAATTATACATCCCTATTCTTAACTCTCAAAAAAAAACCACATCACCACGCAATATCTCAAACCTTGAGTAGGTGGATCAACTTAATTTTAATAAACAATGGTATGGAATGAACGTTAACGTCTTTACCGGATATAGTGTAAGACACGCCAGCACGTGAGCAGCCTTTAAGTTTGACGTAAACCTAAATGTCATTAAGAATATAGCAGGGTGGAGTCCTAAAATTCTGACACTTTCTTCAGATTCTATACTCGACCTCTAGGTACGCCCAGTGACATATTTGCCAATACAATTTTAAATTTGGGTATATCTTAGCCCTAATAGGTAGCCTTTTAAGTATTCCGTTGCCTAAGGTTCAATTTATTACATTTCTTTTGCTCTGATTGTATATCAATAATATATTATATTATAAAATATGTTTATTTATCTAGAATAGGTACCCTTAATTTTTAAGTGGTTAAGGAATTTATGGGATAGAATTTTCATTGATTTTTTTTTGTCATACTTAAAATAGAGTTGAATTGAACGACTTTGCTGCCTTAATTGTATTTTTTGTGGTATTCTCAGGATTGAAGGTAGAATAATGCAAAATTGCACCATCTAGCTTTAAACAGCTACAATGTAATCATATCGGAAGACAAGCTCGGAAAATTACGATTAATCTTTATACAGGTAAGTAGGTATTCGATTAATCTTTCAATTATATACCTAGGTTGAGAAGTAAGCCATTATTTACCGAGCACTTTTATATCCTGAGGCGCGTAGCGCCGAAGGAT
>JAEQML010070486.1:0-16753 GCA_016904865.1 Pissodes strobi | reverse complement strand
CTCTATCTGTAAATGGCTAAGCTCTTTCAACTTTCAGGGAAAATGTAGTATTTTAGATCCATTCATATTTCCAACCTTTTCACGAACAACATTACAAACGAAACCAACAAAGACAGTTTCGTCTCGATTGCCGAATGTTTTTGCGTAACCTTCCGAGTCCGACCCTGACCCACCTCACGATCGGCGTGTACCCCGGAAGCTCTTCTTCCGCCATCGATCTGATTCCTATCGTATCACACGTTTCGAGTGCGCTCCGCGTGTCTCCCATCGTCCCTCGGACGATGAAAAAGCCCGTCATCTCTCTTCTCTTTGAAAAGAGATATTTGACCGTTTACAGTCTCTTTCCGTTCCGTCGATTTATAATCGGAGTTTCTTTCGTTATACGATCTCGGTGTCGTTATCCTTCCGATGAGGGTTATGAATTTATCCGGCGGCGGCACGTAATTTTTAGTAGTGGTAATCCGATAGCTCCAAGTAATTCGTGGTAATAACAAACATGCCGATGGTTGGGAAAGTTATTTTCAGTATCTAATTTAACAATGATTATTACATACAAATCTAACTAAACCATTGCGTTAACCTAAACCTCATACAATATACCGACGGATCATTCAATATACAGAAATGCTAATGGCTCGTCTTTAATACAAGCTAATGCCCCCCCCCCCCCCTACACGCAGCTAAAGAGTCTATAACTTCTCTGGAAGGACGTGACACTCCAATTTTAAACCGGTCCGCTCAATCGCCAGATCTAAATCCCTTTGAGTTTACTTGCAACATGCCTCCGGGAAGCCATCTATATTAATTTTTGTGGTAATTCCTTTAATATACTTTTATTTTTAATAAATAATAATATTAACCGCAAATGTACTTTATTTTCCCACTTTTACTGTTAAATATTAAAATAATTAAATAAAATAAATATCCCTAGATTTTGAGCATGTCCGTATTTTATTCGAGACACCTTATGCTTAAATTTAAATTCAATTGTTTTCCTGTGATTGACGTTTGACAGTTGAAGATTTGACATTTTTGACGTCTTAGCTCTTATACAGATCACCCTACATATAAACATACCATAAGAAAATGCCTTAAAAACCGATTTATGGGAACAAGTTATTTTGTTGTATTTCTTACTTACAGGTTTGGACTTGTACTACATCTATAAAACCAATAATTATTGAAACTCATTGGTTTTCAGATGTACAGTCCAAACTTGTAAGTAAGAAATACAACAAAAAGTCTTGTTCCCATAAGTCGACTTTTAAAGCATTTTCTTATGTTATATGTATATGCAAGGTGATCTACGTAAGAGACATGACGTCAAAAATGTCAAATCTTCAACTGTCAAACGTCAATCACTGGAAAACAATTGAATTTAAGCATAAGGTGTTTTGAATAAAATACGCACATGCTAAATATCTACTATCTAGAGATAAGTATTTTTTTTTTATTATCTTAATATTATTTATTAAAAATAAAAGTAAATTAATATTTAAAAAATGAATATGACAAATAACAGTATGCTATTAACCAAGGTTTAGACGGATACTAATATTGTCTGAACCTGAACGTTACACTTTTTCATGTAACCCCGTATGAATAAAAAAATAAATATGAAACACATAAATCTTTTTTCAAATCTTAATTCCTTCCGAGGATCAGTAACGGATAAGTGAACTGTAGTTGATTATTGTGGAACCTGCAATCAATAGCTTTGTTGCCATATCTCCCATTTTTTCGGAAATACTACATTTGTCTTAAATGACAGGCGTAATACAGGCCTGTCAATCTTCTATAACTGTGGAATATACTTTCTATCTGAACATTTCTTCAGATTTAAAGCCTTTTTTCTGATTTTAACGTTATAATAAAAAAATCCATCGGGGTCAAATCAGGCGAGAGAGCGGACCATGGAGGTTTCCAGTAAGCCCACTATGACAAAAAAAAATTAGTTTTCAGTAATTTAGTTCATTAAATGCGAATTATGCATAATTTGACATAAACCCCTTATTTCAATTATCCGATTCATGTTCCTCGATTTTGAAAGTTAATTCCATAAAGTACTATAAGCTTGTTAAATTCTAAATTACTGGGCACAGTTAAGATACTCGTATAAAAAAGTCTATCGGGGTCAAATCAGGCGAGCGAGCGGACCATGGAGGTCTCCAATATGTCCACTATGACAAAAATAATTTAGTTAATTAGATGCGAATTATGCGTAATTTGACTTAAGCACCTTATTTCAGTTCTCTCATTCCTGTACCTTTATATTGACAGTTAATTCCATAAAGTGGTATACACTTGTTTAATTTTAAATTACTTGGCACAGTTAAGATAGCATAGCCCCATAAAAAAGTTCATCGGGGTCAAATCAGGTGAGCGGGCGGACCATGGAGGTTTCCAGTAAGTCCACTATGACAAAAAAATATTATTTTTCAGTAATTTGTTCATTAGATGCGAATTATGCATAATTTGACATAAACGCCTTATTTCAGTTATCCAATTCCTGTTCCTTTATCTTGAGAGTTAATTTCATAAAGTGCTATAAACTTGTTAAATTTTGAATTACTTGGCACAATTAAGACACTCGTATAAAAGTTTATCGGGGTCAAATCAGGAGAGCGAGCGGACCATGGATGTCTCCAATAAGTCCAGTTTTTTTTTTTTATGGCAGTGGCACACACACTAAAGGTAGATCCTATGGCGCTCGACGAGCGGTGTGTGTGCGAAGATGTTGATTGACACGGTTCTTGAATATTTGTAGGTTGTAATTAGTGGGAAACAGATGTCCTG
Source organism: Pissodes strobi (assembly GCA_016904865.1). NCBI lineage: Eukaryota > Metazoa > Arthropoda > Insecta > Coleoptera > Curculionidae > Pissodes > Pissodes strobi. The sequence continues at coordinate 13,957 of JAEQML010070486.1, read as the reverse complement.
GAAGTGAGTTCCACAGTGATGCAGTGCGCCAGACAAAGGAGTTCTGGTAAAGCGATGTTCTAGGTGTTTCTAGTTGTACGACGAACTGGTGCGCTCCTGCCGTCTGTCGGGACTGCCTGACAGGAGTTGCCAGGGGCGGGATTATGTGGGCCAAATCCTGGGAACATCTGCCGTGAAAGTATCTGTAAAACAGAGACATCTCGGCCACATGTCTGCGATGTTCCAGACTATCCAGATTCCGGGTCAACTCCGGATCGCCGACGAGACGCACAGCCCTCTTCTGAATGGAATCCAGCAGCTTTAGGGTATGCTTTGGGGTATGCTTTGGTATGAAAAAAATAATTTAGTCCATTCGATGCGAATTATGCGTAATTTGACATAAGCACCTTATTTCAGTTTTCTCATTTCTGTACCTGTATATTGACAGTTAATTCCATAAAGTGTTATAATCTTGTCTAGTTTTAAATTACTTGGCACAGTTAAGATAGCATAGCCCTATAAAAAAGTTCATCGGAGTGAAATCAGGTGAACGAGCGGACCATGGAGGTTTCCAGTAAGTCCACTATGACAAAAAAATATTATTTTTCAGTAATTTGTTCATTAGATGCGAATTGTGCATAATTTGACATAAACGCCTTATTTAAGTTATCCAATTCCTGTTCCTTTATTTTGAAAGTTAATTCCATAAAGTACTATAAACTTGTTAAATTTCAAATTACTCGGCACAGTTAAGATACTCGTATAAAAAGTCTATCGGGGTCAAATCAGGCGAGCGAGCGGACCATGGAAGTTTCCAATAAGCTCGGTGCGACAAAAAAATTATTCCTTAGTAATTTAGTTCATTAGATGCTAATTAGGCGTAATTTGACAGAAACGCCTCATTTTAGTTTTCCCATTCCTGTACCTTTATATTGAGAGTTAATTCCGTAAAGTGCTATAAATTTGTTAAATTCTAAATTACTCGGCACAGTTAAGATACTCATATAAAAAAAAGTCTATCGGAGTCAAATCAGGCGAGCGAGCGGACCATGGAGGCTTCCAATTCAGTGGTGACAAAAAAAAATCAATTCTTCGCAATTTAGTTCATTAGTTACCAATTAGGCGTAATTTGACACAAACGCTTCATTTCAGTTTCCCCACTCCTGTACCTTTATATTGAGAGCTAATTCCATAAAGTGCTATAAACTTGTTAAATTCCAAATTACTTGGCACAATAATTAAGATATTCCTATAAAAAAAAAGTCTATCGGGGTCAAATCAGGCGAGCGGGCGGACCATGGCAGCTTCCAATAAGGCCACTGTGACAAAAAAAATATTTCTTAGTAATTTAGATTAGGTGCCAATTAGGCGTAATTTGACACATGATTCATTTCAGTTTTCCCATTCCTGTACCTTTATATTGAGAGTTAATTCCATAAAGTGCTATACACTTGTTAAATTCTAAATTACTTGAAACAGAATTACTTAGCGCTTTCAAGCGCCATATCGATGAAATGAGAAAAAGCATGCTCCCTGAATCTAAAGAGCTAAACAGGGTGCGCTACTTAAAAACGAATTTCTTCGAGTTTCAGAAAAATTAAGAAACAGGGCATCAATGTCAATATTACCTCCTGCACCAAAATTGAAATAAATAAATTTATCGCTTGGTTCAAGAGTTATTTCGAATCATTTTGGCTTTAGTCTGGGTAAACGAATTTCAGACAAATTGAGAAAATTGGCAGCAATGCCCATTACTGCATCGTATACACCAAATTTACTTTAAATCTACCGCTTGGATCACAAGTCATTTCGATTATTTCAGACTCTTAGTCTGAACTAAGCTGTAAATTTAATTCAAATTTAGTGCAATGACATTGATCCATTGATGCCAATTTAATCAATTTTTCTGAAATTCGATTACCCACACTAAACTCTGATATAATCGAAATAACGCGTGAACCAGGCGGAATATTTAATTAAAATTTGGTGCCTGAGATAGTAATGGCATTGATGCCAATTTTCTCGATTTTTCTGAAATTCGATTACCCAGACTAAAGTCTGAAATATTCGAAAAAACTCGTGAACCATCAGGCGGAAGATTTAATTCATATTCGGGGCAGAAGGTAGTAATGACATTGATCCATTGTTGCCAATTTTATCAATTTTTCTGAAAACTAAACTCTGAAATAATCGAAAAAACTCGTGAACCAGGCGGAATATTTAATTAAAATTTAGGGCCCGATATAGTAATGGCATTGATGCCAATTTTCTCAAATTTTCTGAAATTCGATTACCCAGATTAACTCTGAAATATTCGAAAAAAAAAACCGTGATTCATCAGGCGGAAGACTTAATTCTAATTTGGTGCACGAGGTAGAAATGACATTGATGCCAGTTTTGTCTCAATTTTTCTGAAATTTGGTTTCAAGCGTATTTTTCCATTTCAATAATTAATCTGATTTGATCAGCGCTTAATTTTCTCGAAATCCATTAGATTTACGCGAGTTGTCGCTTTCCCGATAATTAATTATCCGTGTTTACTAAACAATGAAATAATCGCGCGTATGTGACAACAATCACGACGATCGGCGTGGCCGAGATAAAGCAATTTTTTACGGCATAATTTAGAATCGTATATCACATGCACGAAAAACGTTGTGTTTAATAAAGCGTTGTTGCCAATTCGGATAACGATATCGAGGAGTTGTTTACAGCAAAACTGGATCGATTTTATTTAGTCGTTCGGTCTACCTGCCATTATATGGAGCGTTTCGTGAAAGCCCCACAGAAAAAAAAATAAGAGCACCTTCTATGGAGGGTGTCAAATTTATGGCTAAACTATTCGACACTCATGTTTCAAAACGAATATCTCAGTTGTGGAGCAGTTTAGGAACCAAAAATAAAAAACAAAATTCAATTTCTTTGGCAAGGCCAAAAATGAAATAACCATAAACGTAAATAATAATCTCACCATCTCGTAAGGAAGCCTGTGACCGCCCAAACTAAGCGTCGATGGAGGAGGAGGAGGTGGTCCCTTGGCCGGCACGATTCCATTGGCTCGGTGTCCGCCCGCACCGGCTCCTCTCTTGACCGGCTGGCCCGGGTAGCCGCCCCTGCCCCCATACGGGGGCTTACCCTCTGCCGGCTTCACGTAGCCCCCCCGTTGGTGGGCCACGAGGGGCGGCGGATGCATCGAGTGCTGATGGGGTTTTTTGAACTCGTGGCGGGGATCCGGTGACGCTTGCAATCTGAAAATAATAATTTAAAATTATACCACAGGTTCATCAGAAAAATATTTTATTAAAATGTGACGTAGATAAAAGAATTAATCGCCCCCAATTTGTCACATCCAGACGCTCATCTCGCAAAAAATATTAATTAAATACTTCGCCTGATCGTCTCGTCAACGTCAATTCCAGGCGATGTTTGCGTGACGTCAGTTAGCAGCGAGATGTCAAATCCAACATTTTAATTTCCTTAGTAAAATCTCCAACACATGTCCCAGATCTCTTAAAATTTAATTAAAATTGAAATCGACACTCTTTTTTCTTTTAAATAGCATATTTTGTATGCTTCATTAAATATTGAAGCATCTAAATAGTCTTATAATCCTTAATACCATTGCCAAGTTGCGACTTTTTCTGACAAAATTGGATTACAGTTTGGAGACTTCAATGTTTGATGAAAAATCCAGGATATGGTAACTAAAAAAAAAAACGCGTAACTTCTGTCCAAACTTATCAACAACATTGCGATTCAGCGTTCCCAGGCGTTCCGATTTCTGCGGGACGTTCCGACTTTTGATTTAAAGATGTAGGTGCCCAGACTCTATTTTTACTTTTTACGTGCGCTTTTGCATATTTTTTAATACTTTCCCATTTTTACGTCTCCCTTTCGTAGTTCCTGACATACGAAAATACAAATCTGGTATTAATATTGATGCTGACCTTAGCTTACGTCCTCTCTCTACATTCGCATGTCTCATAGTCTTACATTTTAATCCATACCGAGATATTCTATTATTAGACTAGTGAGTGTTAACCGCGAATTGTAATCTTACAAATACGTGGGAACTCTGATATCATGTTCAACTTCAGTCTCTGTTTTAACACCGCCTATTTTTAAACCAACTGAACTGTAAATAGACGTAACGACAAAGACATATAGACAGGAATTCCCTTGCATATAAATACACTATTACAACGTTTTAGCTGGTATACCGGGTGACCCATCAGATCCATCATTCTCAACAGAGGTACTGCACCAACCTTTATTAACTCCAGGAGTCAAACCATAATAATTGATATAACACTTGCCTCGGCGGGCATATCTCAGTTAGTCATAAACTGGCATGTCTCTGACAAGGTCACCATATCAGACCATCGCTGGTTAACATTTGGGCTTTTTGAGCTCAATGAAGGCTCCCAGGAAGCTTTTAGGGAACTCTGAAGGACGGATCGAGCTCAGTTCCTCATCCGGCTTCGGGAGAACCAACGGGAAGTGGAGGGGAATACGCCAAAAGACAATGACGGCCTGAAAAGTCGTATGCTAGGCCTATAGACCGTCGTCACTAAAGCCTTTGAAAAACTTTGCCCTCTTGATGCATCACAACAACAGCCAGGGGAACAAAGAGCTGGGAGAACTCAAGAGGACAGCGAGAAAATCTTTTAACAGAGCAAAAAGAACTAGAACTCAAGCCGCCTGGGAGCAATACAGCACCAATCTGTAAGGAAAAAACAGAGGGAGGTCTGGCTCTACAAAGCTGTCGCAAAAAAACAAAGATCGCGACCAAGGTCTACTAACAAGGGAGGACGGCACTAAGACCGCTAACCTACAAGAGAGTCTTGACTGCTTATGCGGACCCATTTCCCTGGTTCGTCAGTAACAGACGACAGGAACTGACCAGACGAGACAAACCTTCAACCTACTAATCTGGACTGGCTAAGCTTCTCACCATTCAAATCGCCAGGTACTGACGGCATCCGTCCAGCTCTACTACAGTGGGGCTTGGAAGAGTTACTGCCGCACTTGGTATAGGTGTTCTGGGCATGCCTAGCGCTACGCTACATCCCGAATGCATGGAGAGAAGTAAGGGTGGTGTTCATACCAAAAGCAGGAAGGATGGATTACACTGTCCCCAAAGCCTACCGACCAATCAGCCTAGCCTAACATCCTTTGTGCTAAAAACTCTGGAGAGGCTGTGTGAGAGATATTTGAAGGACTGCGTGCTGGTCAACCGACCGCTGCATCCCAACCAACATGCGTACACTACGGGAAGATCGACCGACACGACCTTGCGGTCAGCAGTCAGCCGGATAGAGAGATCGCTGGACAATAATGAGTCCACCTTAGGTGTATTTATTAATATTGAAGGTGCGTTTGATAAAACCACCTTTGGAAAAAATCAGTGCTGCCTTAACAAACAGGGGCGTCCCTCCTGCTGTCAGTGGCTGGATTTTAAACATGCTCTCAAAGAAACGCGTGCAAATAGCGGTGGAAGACACTGTAGTGAGAGACATCGTTGCCAGAGGCTGCCTGCAGATAGGCGTTCTGTTGCCACTGCTATGGAATCTTGCATCGCCTCAACCCAGATGGATTCTACACCAATGCATATGCAAACGATCTTACAATACTGCTCAACGGAAAGTTCGAAGGAGTTCTGTGCAATCGAATGCAGAGTGTCCTTCGCTTAGTCGTCTGTAAACCCCAGGAAGACGGAGATGGTGCTCTTCACCAGAAAAAGGAGGATTTTCCCAGAAATGCCTGCACTTTTCGCGAAGTTCAGGATATTTCTAGGGGCTAGTTGTGTAATATCCTTGGGATTACATACAACTCCTTCCAGATATTTTAGCCTTTGGCGGGTCAGTTTCTCTACATTCGCAAAGAATGTGTTCCGCAGTTTCGTTTGCTGAGTTGCAAAATCTACAACGTGGATCCTCAGTCTTTCCCATGTTGTGGAGATGGTATCTCCATGGTCCATGACCTGTTAGGAAGCTCGTGACCAGTCTTAGATCGTTTTTATGGAGCTCTAGTAGCTTCTTAGTGTATTCAGGCGAGTGCGATTGAATAATCTTTTCGCCTGTCGTTGTTCTGGAGTGTTCCTCCACTAGGCCTCTTTCTGCCTTTTACCCTCATTTATTGAGGCCCTCTCCGAGGTGTCCTCTGGTCGTGCCACAGAGTGGTTCAGGTCCGTAGAATGGACTCTGTGCTCTTTCTCTGGCCAGTTGGTCTGCAATTTCATTGCCTTCCACTCCTTCGTGCCCTGGCACCCACAACAGAGTGACTCTGTTATGTTTAGCCAGTTGGTTAAGAGCGTTCCGGCATTCCCAGGCAAACTTTGAGTCAAATTCGCACGAGGCTAGTGCCTTTAAAGCCGCCTGGCTGTCGGATAGTATATTTATGGTTGCGCCTCTCGGTTTTATTTTGATGCATTCAGAGGCGCACAGTTCAATGGCATGGATCTCTGCTTGGAATATGGATGGGGCTTTACCTAGAAATTTTGACATCCTGCATCTAGGACCATAAACCCCGGCGCCGACCTCTCGTTCCATTTTAGATCCATCTGTGTACCAGACCAATGTACCTCGTTCGGGCTGTAGTGCTCTCATTGTTGGGCGATCTTTTATGATCACCTTAAAGGAGCGTTGGAAATCCCTTGTCTTTGGCATATGGTCTGTTGGTTTGGCCAGCGATTCGACTCTGATTGTGTCCAGAATCTTTAGATGGCCAATCAGATCACCTGACTTAGTTGATTGGGTCTGGATTACTCTGGACGCGCTTAGTAAGGCCTCCCTCCTCACGCTTAAATGCAGGGGAAGTAGGTCCAGCATCGTCTCCAGTGCCATCGTGGGGCAGGTTTTTATTGCCCCTGTGATACCCCAGACAGTCAAGTCTTTGCACTTTTTGTAGCTTGCTTTGCGTAGTCTTTTCCTCTGTTTTGGTCCACCAGACCAGTGAGGCGTATGTGACTATTGGTTTTACAACCGTAATGTATGACCAATAGATCATCTTGGGTTTTAAATCCCATGTTTTGCCAAAAAGTCTGCGGCATGCCCAAAAGGCCGCTGTTGCCTTTTTGGTAGTCCTTTATATATGTTTATTCCAGTTAAGCCTGCGGTCGAGAACTATCCCCAGGTGCTTAGCACTGTCTGAGAGTTCAACAGTCACACCGTCTGGGCTAGTAGTCTCCTTTTTGTGAACGGTACTCTGACGGTTTTACTGGGATTGACATTTAGTCCTTATACACCAGTTTTTAACAAGATGTAGAGCATTTTGCATTTTGGCCGATACTGTGCCATCATAGTTGCCCTTAATTGTGATGACTAGGTCGTCAGCATACCCTTGGACGTCGTACCCTTCGGTTGTTAGTTTTACCAGGAGTCGATCTACTACCAAGGATCACAGCAAGGGCGATAAAACACCGCCTTGCGGACATCCTTTTGTTACTTTTACCGTTACAGTAGCGTCTCCTAAGGTTGAGGTAATTTTACGACTACAAAGCATGGCTTTTATCCATTTCGTTGTAGTTTCGTCTATACATCTGTCTTCTGCGGCCCTTTGTATGGATTCATATGCTGCAGAAAACATACCTGGATATGTCAAGGAAAACCCTACGACTCATGTTAGGGATTCTGACTGGACACTGCCAGCTAAGGAAACATCTCCACACAATGAGATTATGCGAGACCCCTCTATGCAGAGGTTGTGAACAGAAGGACGAAACAGTAGAGCATCTGCTCTGCGATTGCGACGCTGTTTCGAAAATAAGGGAATCCATTTTGGGAGAACGATGGCCAACCATGGATTTTCTTAGAACAGCCTCCTCGGGCAACATCGCCGCCTTTTTTACAACACTAGGCTGGACGATGGCCTAGATGGATTCGTTGACCTAAGGAGGACGCACAGTGTGTGCAATGGGGCCTAAGTGCCGCGGCCTTTCAAGGCCACCATCTCACCTTTTCCAGATTCCAGATGGGTTGCATCGATTTAGTGTTAGTAGCAATTTTATGAAATTTAAACGTTTTACGCTCCCCCCGTATCAAAATGCCGAATCCTCTCCACAATTTCATTGGTCAAAAATGGCACGCTTTTCTTAAAAATGGCACGATACGGGGGAAGCGCTAAAAATTGGTAAATCGTTGGTAATCTATTTTTTTATTGAATTGTAATTTACGTACATTGGATTTGGGTCACTCGGGCACTTACAATTACAATAAACGCTTCACAACAGGTTGGCTATAAAAAAAGAGCGGTGACATCATTACCGACGTTGGCCATCCCAAAATTACCATCCGAAAGGAAAGCGGCCGGTAGATTTGAATGGAATTCGACGAATGACCCAGAAAAATGTTTCGCAACAATATCTCCACTTTCGATTTTATTATTTTGCACACACTGGGTATTCGTCACAACCTAATTAAGGCTTCCTCTAAACGTCGTGAATGAAGCCTATTTTCGGAAGCTCGATACAGGGTGGTCCAAAGTTCTCTATTTAGTCCCCAATAAGGTCACTTAAAATTATCGAAAAATAGTGTCACATGATTGCCAGGGACTTTATCATCATCACCATCCAGCCTTCTGCGTCCTAAGTTGAACATAAGTCTCTCCTATATTATTCCAGTTGTGTCGGTTCTGAGCTGCTTGTAGCCAGTTGCCGGCGATTCTTTTGACATCGTCTGTCCATCGTGTAGGTGGTCTGCCTCTACTCCTTTTGTCAGCTCGTGGTCTCCACTCTATCATTTTTCTGGCCCACCGCCCATCAGTCATTTTGGCCACATGGCCGGCCCAGTTCCACTTAAGCCATGCTATGCGCTCGATAACATCCGTTCTTCCTATTTCCTCATTTCTGACTCTATCTCTGAGAGTTAATCCAAGTGGCGACCTTTCCATTCTTCTTTGGGCTTCTCTGAATTTGGTTGCTGGGCTGGGTTAAGGAGAGTGTTTCGGCACTGAAAGTCATGAATGGGAGCACGCATTGGTCGAAGGTCTTCTTTTTTAAGTGACTTGATATGTTGCTTTTGAAGATGTCTGATAGAGCTCCGGGGTGTAAGGGGTAGCGTTAACATCAGCACATCAATGTTACCCAAATGCCAACCTCACCTGCTCGAGTGGTGACCTCGGTCACCCGGTGCACCCCGCTAGAAAACGAACGAGGCAATGGCGACCGATTATTGGCAGTATAACCATACGTAACAGAGATACAGGATTAAATCTCTGTATAAAGTGGAGGAAGGCAACGGGATACCACCTTCAGTACTCATCCCAAGAGAATCACATAAAACACACGAAATTCTATGATGATGCATTTAACCCAAAATTGTCCGGAGTTATAAATCGTTCCCCAATCGGATCTCCGGGGGGAACTGTGTTAAATGAAGTCAGGAAGGAGAGACTAAGTCTACGAAGCGAAGTAAGGGTTGGTACTTGGAATGTACGTAGCTTATATGAGGCCGGAAAACTGGCCAACCTACTAGAAAAGACTGAAGATGGACATTATGGGTGTCGCGGAAACGTGGTGGCCTCAGGCTGGAGTGCGTCACGTTTCTGGAGGGGTCATGTACTATTCAGGAAATAATGACAGAAATCATAGAAAGGGAGTAGGAATAGTCCTGACTGAAAGGTTATCCAGATCTGTAATAAATGTTCTCCTCCATATTACTTAAACTATACGCCAAACCAGTCAACATCAATGTCATCCAGGTGTATGCACCCATAACAGATTCAACAGAAGATGAGATCGAGACGTTTTACGAGGAATTAAAGCAAGTACTCAAACAAGTTAAAAATCATGAGATAAACATGATTATGGGTGATTTCAACGCCAAAGTGGGAGAAGGAAGATTTGAAGCATTGGTGGGACCTTATGGACTAGGATTACGCAATGCCAATTCTGCCAGGAGGAAAACATGAAAATAACAAACACATGGTACAAGCTGCCACCTAGACGCTTATATACGTGGAAGGCTCCAGGAGATCACCCAGACAACATAATCCGCAGTCAGATCGATTACATACTCATCAACAAACGTTATGGGACATCGGTAAAGAGAGCATGCACCTATCCGGGTGCCGATGTACCCTCAGACCATGTTCTCTTGATGGCGGTAATCAAAATTAAAATTATGACAATCAAAACCCATGTACCACAGCGAAAGATAGATTACGAAAGACTTAAAGATGAATAAACAAAAAACGAAGTTACCAAAAATCTTACTGAGAAAATACTGACAACCATAGATCCACCGACGGTAGAGGAAGCTAACATGGGTGACGTATGGGAAGAAATGGAGGCTGCCATGACCAATGTTGCAGAGGCAGAATTGGGACATAAACGAAAAGCACAAAAACACGATTGGATGACAGATGAGATACTGGCAACAAAGGGAATGGCGATAACTACAAAAAAATCCAGAGAGTCATTAGAACAAAGATAAAAACTGCTAAGAATGAGTGGCTGAAACAACAGTGTGAAGAACTAGAACAACTACAAAGAATACACGATGACTTCAACCTACACAGAAATATTTAGACGATATTTAATCGAATCTATAACACTGGCGAATATCCCGCCAAATGGTTAACATCGAATTTTATCCCCTTGCCAAAAAAGAACAATGCAACAAAATGTGAGGACCACAGACTAATCAGCCTCATGAGTCGCACACTGAAGATATTCCTTAAGATTATCCACTACAGAATGTCAATAAAGCGCGAAAGAAACATCGGATCCACACAATTTGGATTCAGACGAGGTTTAGGCACGAGAGAAGCATTAGTTGCGACTCAAGTACTAATTCAGAACTGCAACGATCAGATAAAGGACATAATGCTGTGTTTCATCGATTATGAAAAGGCGTTCGACAGAGTCCAACATCATAAACTGATCCAAATCCTAAATAGATTGGACATAGACCAAAAAGATATCCGCTGCATTCAAAGCCTATACTGGAACCAAATCGCTGAAGTCAGAGTTGGTAGCGATCTCACAGAAGCAAGACCAATTTGTAGAGGGGTCAGACAAGGGTGTGTTCTCTCCCCACTTCTCTTCAATTTATATTCTGAAGCCTTCTTTCAGGAAGCCCTAGAAGAACGCAACGTGGGCGTTAAGGTGAATGGTGTATGGGTCAACAATATTCGTTATGCGGACGATTCAGTTCTAATTGCAGATAACATGAAGGATTTGCGGGATATGCTTGGGATTGTCGGTGAATGCAGTAAGAACATGGGCCTCAATATCAACACCAGGAAGACTAAATTCATGATAATTACTCGAAAGTCACAAGAATTTTAAAACACAAGCCTAACATATGAGAATCAACCAATAGAGCGAGTAAATAAATTTAAATATCTAGGAACGTGGCTGTGTGAAAACTGTGAATCAGACACAGAAATCAGATGCCAGATTGAAAACGCCCGCAATGCGTTCATGAAATTCAAAAAAGTGCTCACCAATACTGATTTCTATCTTGGCTTGAGAATTAGATTTGTCAAATGCTATGTCTGGACAGTGTTGCTTTATGGCATGGAGGAATGGACACTGAAGATGAACACTATGACCAAGCTGGAAGCATTCGAGATGTGGGTCTATAAGCGTATACTGAGAATTCCATGGACTGCAAGAAGAACCAATGATGAGGTCTTGAGAATAATCAATAAAGACCGCGAATTGTTAGATGCCGTTAAACGTCGAAAAACAGCATACTTGGGCCACGTAATACGCAACGAGAGGTACCAATTCCTGCAATTGATCATTGAGGGAAACAGGGGAATCGGCAGGAAAAATATGTCATGGCTCCGCAACGTTAGACAGTGGTCAGGACTGAGGACAATGCAAGAACTAATGCATACCATACGTAATAGGGAAGAGTGGACAAATGTGATCACAAACATCCTTTAATGGACATGCAGCAGAAGAAGAAGATAGAGCTCCATATGCAGCCCATGCCAAGGTAATTCTTCTTTGCAGTTCAGTGGATTCGTTATCTCTGGCAATTTGGATTTCATGATCTAAGTATTTATATTTGTGGACTAGTATTATTTCGTTACCACCGACCTTTAGGTTTTCGCTTGGTATCAAATTTGTCATGAATTGTGCTTTCCAAAGTTTATGTTTAAAACGACTTCTTTGCAAACGGCATCTAACTCAGCAATTATAGTTCTAAGCTATCCCAAGTTGTCTGTTATTAGAACTATGTCGTCGGCAAATCGCAAGTGGGAGAGCATTTCGCCGTCCTTTGGTGCCCCAGTCCAACTGCTTGAAAGCATGTTCCAGAACTCCCGTAAAAAGTTTGGGAGATAACGTGTCCCCTTGTCTAATTCCTCTTTCGACTTTTATACGTTTTGTATCTTAATGCAATCTTACTGTCATGGTAGCATTGCTGTATATGTCTTTAATGAGTTCAGAGTACCGATAGTCTATACGGCTTTCCTCCAGCGCTTTCATTACACTGTTTATTTCGATCGTATCGAATGCTTTGCGGAAGTGGACGAAGGCCAGGACCAGGGGTCGCGGTCGGTTGTATTCGATGGATTTTTCTATAAGGCCTTTTATACAGTGGAGGTGGTCGTTGGTGCCAAAGTTTGTCCTAAAACCCGCCTGTTCCCTAGATTGATAAAAGTCCAATTTTCTTTCTAATCGATTGGCTATTATTCTTGTGAATAGCTTGTAGAGGTGGTTTAACAGGTTTATGGGTCGGTAGTTTTCAAGATCTGTTGGATGGTATTAAAATGGTTAGTGCATTGTGCCATATTGTAGGTGATTCGCCTTGTTGAACAGTTCCTTTATTTTCTCTAAAGTCTGTCCCCTCCAATCTTTACGGCTTCTATAAAAGTACCGTCTTCACCCAGAGCTTTATTTCTTTTCATTTTCTTTAGTGCGTTTCTTATTTCATCTGTTGTAATATCTGGCATTTCTTTCGATCCTTGGTTAACTACTCTTTTTCCAGAGTTATCTAAGTTTTCTGTTTGTTGCTTCTCAAGGCTTTGTCGACTCTTGTACAATTCTGTATAGAATCCTTCTACTACCCTTAATAATTCTTCTCTGTTGGTGGTCATAGTTCCATTTTTGTCTTTTAATTTGATTATTTCTTTTTTGCCATTGTTTAATTTTCTCCTTAGAACTTTGAGACTTTTGTTATCTTCGATCGTTTGCTGGATTTGTTCACTTTTGTACTTTCGGTTATCTCTTGTGATAGATTTAGATTTATCATCTTGCTTATCTCTCTAAGTTCGTGGTGTTCTTTGTTCTTATCGCTTTGCATTTTTCTCATCTCTTCCAATAATGCTTGGGTTTGTTTGAGGACTTAGTCTATTGGTATTTGATTTCTTTTGGCAATGAACTTTCTGGCTTTCCTCTATAGCTTCCAGTATAGTGTCATTTAAGATGTTGACATCTTGGTCTGTGTTTTTCTTGCTTTCGAGGATAGTGTTGATGTGTTCTTGGAATGTGTCTCTATTTTCAGGGTCTGTCCAGGTAGGTGTGCATTTCTTTTTAATCATACGATATCTCTCTTTTCCAAGGTCTATTTCTATAGAGGCTCTCACCATTCTGTGGTCGCTACCCGTTGAAAACTGGTTCAGAACTGTAACATCTCGAAAGATTTGCTCCCGCAGTTTGAAAAATAGAATTTTAAAATTGGATAACAATAAAAACACTAAAAGAATACTCATAAAATGTCTAACAGAAATACAAAAATAAACAAAAAATACATCAGACAAAATAAACGACTAACAAAGCAACATAAGCGAAGGATTGCTACAAAATTCATAAAAACCAAAAACAAATATTGAAAATAAACAGTAGGTATATTAAAAACTATAAAATATTGAAAATAAACAGTAGGTATATTAAAAACAAATAGACGAGACATTCTAACAAAATAAAGGAGAACAATAATAAAAAAACATTATTACATAGAAATGAGATAGAATCAACTTTAAAAATAAAGAACAAACAAACTTTTTCATATGAAAAATAGAG
>JAEQML010070485.1:0-16753 GCA_016904865.1 Pissodes strobi | reverse complement strand
AACAAAAATAGAGTATAGTGAGAATAATGCCCAAAAACTAGTGTAGTCATAATCATATTTAGAGCTGATCTACAAAAAAATCCTTTAGGTCGTAGTATGGCCTAAGTGCTAGGTAATTTTTTAGCTTGCTTTTAAAGACAGGGATTTTAGGAGAATTTTTAAGGTCATCGGGTAGCTTATTATACAGGGTGTCCGGAAATAACATCGCCAAATTACAGATGGTGATTCTACATAAGAAACCTTGAACATTTTTTCATATGAGCATGGGTCCGAAAATGCATAGTTTCCAAAATACAGGGTGTCAAACTTTTTATAAAAAATAAGTTTTTTGTTAATATCTTAAATACGATTTTACTGATTTTGTCGAAATTTGGCAGGGTTATCTGTAATAATAAGGGGCTCATTTAGCCATAATTAGATTAAAAATATAAAGTCCAGTGGCGTCCCGGAGGGCATCATACCGAATATTATTGACAAAAAAAGTGTGCGCAGCTGACTTTTTCAAACATTTTATATTTTTTTCGTACTAAGCAACTAAAAATACAATATTTTTGATTCTTAAGTTGTTTTCGTATCTTGCTTCGTTTTCGACTAAAAAAGTAAAAACCAGTTTATTACATTTCCAGCCTTTTTTGATAAAATCGATATTTTTATTTATATCTTAAATATGCTTTTACCGATTTTGTTGAAATTGAATAGTGTTATCTGTAGTAATAGGCTGCTCATTTAGCCTTAACTAGATCAAAAATATAATGTCCAGTGGCGTCCCGGAGGCATCATACGGAATATTATTGACAAAGAAATGTGCGCCACTGACTCTTTTAAACATTTTATATTCTTTTTGTAGTAAGCAGCTAAAAATACAACAATTTTGTTTCTTGAATTGTTGTCGTATCTCGCTTCGTTTTCGAGAAAAAAAATAAAAACCAGTTTATTACATTTCTTTAGGGCAACAAATTCTACATCAAAGGCTGTAATAAACTGGTTTTATTTTTTTCTCAAAAACGAAGCAAGATACGAAAACAATTTAAGAAACAAAAATGTTGTATTTTTAGTTGCTTAATACGAAAAATATATAAAAATCTTTAAAAGAGTCAGTGGCGCACATTTCTTTGTCAATAATATTCGGTATGATGCCCCCAGGGACGCCACTGGACATTATATTTTTAATCTAATAAACGCTAAATGAGCCGCCTGTTACTACAGATAACCCTATTAAATTTCAACAAAATCGGTGAAAGCATATTTAAGATATAAATAAAAATATCGATTTTATCAAAGAAGTTTGGAATTGTAATAAACCGGTTTTTACTTTTTTAATCGAAAACGACGCAAGATACGAAAACAACTCAAGAGTCAAAAATATTGTACTTTTAGTTGCTTAATACGAAAAAAATATAAAATGTTTGAAAAAGTCAGCTGCGCACACTTTTTTTGTCAATAATATTCGGTATGATGCCCTCCGGGACGCCACTGGACTTTATGTTTTTACTCTAATTAAGGCTAAATGAGCCCCTTATTACTACAGATAACCCTGCCAAATTTCAACAAAATCAGTAAAATCATATTTATGATATTAACAAAAAACTGATTTTTTATAAAAAGTTTGACACCCTGTATCTTGGAAACTATGCATTTTCGGACCCATGTTCATATGAAAAAATGTTCATGTTTTTTTATGTAGAATCACCCTCTATAATTTGGCGACGCTATTTCCGGACACCCTGTATATTTTTATGGACATTGCCTCCGGGCCATTTAGGGTGTTGCTTAGACGAAATTGCGGAGTGTTTAAGTCTTTCTTTTGTCTAGTATCATGAGAATGAATATGCTCTCTGCGATCGAAAAGTTGAATATTACTCTTTATATACGTTGAACATTTTAGTATATATATGGATACGACAGTTAATAGCTGTAGGTTTTTAAAATGTGGTTTACACGAGTCTCTGTGTGGGCAGCCAACAATTTGACGAATTATGTTTTTTTGTGATATTAATAGAGAATTGATTGAAGATGAGCTACCCCAGCAAATTATGCCATAGCACAATTTTGAGTACACCAAGCCATAATACAGTGTTAACAGGGTGTTTTGGTCAATGACAGAACGCAGATGACGAAACAAAAAAGAAATGGAGTTCAATTTATTGCACAGGTGGTCAATATGAGTATTCCACGATAATCTGTAGTCCAAATGTAAACCCAAAAACTTTATTTCATTGGTTTGCTGAAGGCTTTTATTGTCATGTGTTCTTATAAGAAAGCTTTTGTCAATAATTTTGTTTCTTGGAACAAACTCCATTGAATGGGATTTGGAAATATTTAGTGAGAGGCCATTATCGTTTGACCATTTAGTTATCTTTTCCAGCGTATTGTTGCAAATATTTACTATTTCTTTGTTTTTCGCTTTAACAATAAAATTGGAATCATCCGCATACAAAACAGGGGTGATGTTGGGACTACTTAAAGTTAAAGTTAGATCGTTGTTATATATTAGGAACAATGTTGGGGACAAGATACTACCCTGGGGAACCCCCATAGAGTTTTCTAGTGGTTCTGATATTATACCATCAACAAGCTTTACAACCTGTTTTCGTCCCAGTAGAAATGATTTTACCCATTCAAGTGCCACGCCCCTGACTCCTACATGTTCCAGCTTATTAAACAAAATCGCGAAATTTACCGTATCGAATGCCCGGCTGTAGTCAAAAAATAGACCAACAGTTTGTTGTTTCTTATCAAGTGCCCTAAGTATACTATTAGTAGTGTCATAGAGTGCTGTTTCGGTACTTTTTGATTTGACAAAGCCATGCTGATGTGGCGATATAATGTTATTTAAGTTAAGAAAGAGATTTAAACGTTCCAAGAATACTTTTTCAAATATTTTACCTATTTGATTTTGGACTGCAATAGGCCTATAGTTGGCCATGTCGTCTGGTTCTCCTCTCTTTTTAAATATCGGTGTAACTTTTGAGAACTTTAGAGCTTCTGGAAATTGACCCAGTTCCATTGACAAGTTTAGGAGAAGTAACAGAGGTACCTCTATGTATTTTAGACATCGTTTAAGGATAAATCCTGGAATATCATCTACCCCTCGTGACCTTTCCGCTTTAAGAGACTGGATAACCTTTCTCATTTCATCCAGGGAGACCGGTCCAAGAAACAGAGTATTATTACACTCCACCCCATTATATTCCGGTATTTGGTCACCCAAGCACCAGCAGGTAGGTCTATAAAAAATTTATTAAAGCTGCGTGCTACGTGAGTAGGGTCGGTTATAGCCGCGCCATTATTGTTTGTAATTTTTGACATTTTGTCGTTATTTTTTGATATTGGCTTAATGTGTTTGTTAAATATTTCCCAGGCTGCTTGGCTTTTATTAGGCGCTGTGTTTATATAATTTTCAAAATAGCTCCTTTTACTATTTTTTATAAAGTGATTGTAATTCTTTTTTTGTGACAAATAGAACTGGTGAAATATAGGACAGTTTAAACGTTTATCTTCCACGTACAGACTTTTCATATTTTCTGACATTACTCTCACTCCCTTCGTGACCCATACTTTCTTATTTTTATTATATACACCTTTTACGCTTTTACTTGGAAAACATATGTCAAAATAACATTTAAAAGTACCATAAAACATGCATTGAAATCTCTATTTATGACACACACATCCGACCAGTCCTCTTGACTTAAATAACTTAAAAAATCCGATATATTTTCCTCGTTAAAGCACCGTTTATCCAACGTTTTTTGTTCATTATTCATTTTAAAGTTAAGTCTTAAAATTGCGGTTTGATAAGTGTGATCGGAGGTTGTTGTGTCACAAACCGAGACCTCGTCAGAGCCTAAGTTTGTTATGATATTATCTATTAGGGTAGAAGAATTATGTGTTACTCTTGTTGGCGTTTTTATTAAAGGATTCAAACCGAATGCCGATACAAGGCTTACAAATTTCTGCTTAGTAACATTACTTGTCAAAAGATCAATGTTATAATCACCCGTCAACACAACATTTTCACTTCTGTTATTGGCAATTTCTATAGCATCACTCAATCTGTCAAGGAACTTGTCCACGTCACCATTAGGAGCTCGGTAGCACCCTATAATTGACAGTCTACACTCGCCCAAACTGACAACACACGAAGTGAGTTCTGCGGAGCTATCTACTGATAATCTTTGTATACCTAAAATAGGTTCTGCATCATATTGAAACTCGTCATTAAAAAAGACACACACGCCATCGCCTCGATTTGTTGTTTGACGGCAATGGCAGCACACTAGTCTATAATTATTTAATCTAATAAAACTAACCTCAGACTGAAAAAGCCAGTGTTCCGTAAGAACAAGAATATCAGGATTTTCATCACAAAGTAGTATTTCCAAGTTGGACACCTTATTGGCTAAACTTCTTATATTAAGATGCATAATTTTAATTTTAATGAAACATTCTGTGGATTGTGATGGCTCTCCAACTAAATTAGTAACTAAATCTAACTTATTAACCAAGCTTTGGACATTTACATGACACTTATTCATATTTGAGACATCCGAGACAAACGGGGATATAAAAAATTACTTTGTACATTTAGTAAACTATTATCTAAGGGACTGGCACCTGCTTCTATCACAGGATCATGTATCACAGTTATGTGAGGTTGTATTAAATTTAGGCCATCCGTCTCAGGTGTGCTCAAACTACACGCAGCACGCACTGAGCGAGTTTCCTTTGCTGGGGTGACACTATGCGTATCTTGATTGATATTGATTAAAATTAGGTTTTTAGGTAAAGGATTATTCCCTAACAAAATTTTGGCATAGATTAAATTACCCAAGTTCTTTTTAGAAAGAGTATTATATCTAACATTAACATCAATATAACTAAATAGGCCGGGTAAACATGAGTTTAATTTACATACAAAGCGATTTAAGTGTTGATTAAATTTATATATTAGCCTATTTTGGAACTGGTTACTGTATGGTACCCCAACAAAGGTAATGTTTGTGTTCGGGCATAACTTTAGCCTATTCCATAGGTCTTTACATTTAGGGTAATCAGAAGAATTTGAAAAATTATTAGATCCCGCTATTATTACAATATGGTCGTTTAGTGTAAAATTGCAACAAAGTGCTTCTATATTTTCAAGTACATTTGCACCCGGTTTATAAATACATTGTACCTGGTAATCTACAAAATTTAGTTTATTGCTTAACAGTTGATTCAAATTATAACCAAAGTCATCCGAAAGTACTAGGATATTTTTGCATTTTAAAGGATTCACAGCACTTCTAGATTCCCGACATAATGGTGACCGTAAATTAGTTTGATCGATGACACGATCCACTAGTAAACTTCTGTTTGTGCAGGCTTGCACCGTCGGGTTCGTCTGCGAAGCCGAATTTGACGTCGGCACCGTTTGCGATATCGATTCTGTTATTGGCAATTTCTATAGCATCACTCAATCTGTCAAGGAACTTGTCCACGTCACCATTAGGAGCTCGGTAGCACCCTATAATTGACAGTCTACACTCGCCCAAACTGACAACACACGAAGTGAGTTCTGCGGAGCTATCTACTGATAATCTTTGTATGATATGATATATATATGATGATATGATGGTATTGATAATTCAGTAGAAATTGATGCGTTCCTAATTTCTATTCTAGTTTGCGTACTGCTTGAGCTGAACATCTTATTCATGTACACACTTAGGTCCAATTTTAGTATTTTAATGTTTTCTTTTAATTCGGAGATTGTATTTTCATTTTCAGCAATAATTTTGTTTAACTCGTCCTCCCTTATCGAGACTTCGTTCAAGAGATGTTCATGTTCTTTCTTTAGTTTGTCTATATGTTTAGTTTTTAATTTTGTGTCGAGAAAACATTAAATGGTTTCTTCCAGAGCCGCATTCTTTTCTTCTATTATACTTATTGATTCTTCCAAATCGATTATTTGGTTTGTGCAACAGTTAACTTTATTACCTTTAATGATATTTAGTGTTCCCTTATAGTTCCCTTTTGTTACACAATTTCTGTGAATAATTTCATGACATTGAGTACATACGTAGTACGACGAGAATATTTTCTGACAACATTTATATTTACCAGACATTCTGGAACGAAGTTGGATGATTTGCAAAATGTAAACCAGTAAATTTGCGGCAGAAATATGTTAAGAGCTTGTTTTTGGTTATGATTAAATATTATTGAACTTACAGGTAATTTTGGTCAACATTTTTGTTTAGGGCTTTGCTAATAGCCTTCCAAACACAATTACACTGATTTTCACTATTTTTTAACTCAAAAAAGTAGTCACAACCAAGGATTTTAACAGACGACTTTCACACGGCTGTTCCGAGCCAACATGTTAAAGGAAAATTAGCCTCTTATCACTGTAAATAACGCTGCCAAATTTCAACAAAATCGAACAAAGGATATTTAAGATATTTTAAAAAAGCCGATTGTTTTTTAAATGTTCAACACCCTGTATCTTGAAAACTAAGCATTTCCGGACCTACGTTTATATCAACTTTTTTTCTTATTTTTGGATGATGAATCTCCGACCGAGCGTTGGCGCATGTTTTTTGAAACACCCTGTATATAGGAGGATAAAATAAATAATTTTTAGAAATATTCCCCTTCTTTCGTAATATTTCGGTACAGAAAAATCATAGGAATTTTTTAGATGCAAAAATCGAACTCCGCGTACATAAAACCCCCCTTTCTAGAGTATTCACGTCAAAATTTGAAATTTGTTTTGTAATAGAGGAAGGGCAGGACAAGATGGAGCCAGGAGGCAAGATGGGGTATCAATTTAATTTATGTACAGTGGCTTTATACAGGACAGTGACGACAATAGACCTGGGCCGCCATTTTGGAGCAAATTTTGTTAAAGGTTATATAGAAGTTTCGCGTTTTTTGCATTTTTTTAGCAAGAAGCCAACAAAATAAAACGAATGAAGTATTATAATGGTAGGAATATGTAAACCGGACCCCAAGCCAACAAAACATTAATAATTTTCACAAAATTAACAAGCAAAATAATTGAAAGTATTATAACTAGCATTTGAAAATCCCGCATGTATAAGCGGCAAGGAACATGTTTCCGACTCTTTTTGAGCGTAGTACAGAAACTCAACCGAAACTAGACACTTATCGGCTGAATTGACAATGTAAGTGGGGGTTATGAGTCAAGATTGGGACAGATAAAGATTGGTATGTAAATATAAACAATTATTTGTTTTTATTATTAATAACGTTTTAATGTGATATTCAGAATGGTCGTCTGTGTTCGAAGCATGAAATTTTAGTCCTTTCTCCATAATTTTTGGTATCTTTCAGCGAGGTGATGTTATAAATAGTAAATGTAATTTTAGTTCCATATTTGAATTAACCTTCCCGAAAAAAAAGTTTTGAAAGGCACAATACATATGGAGCGGCGAAGCAGGTACCCAGTTTATACAGCAGTGGATGCAAGAAAGGGTACTTTTCTTGAAAGCAAAAACTACTGTCTTCTCTAAAGAAGAAGAAATTTAGCTTGTTATATACTTAAAAAAAATGTAGGCAAGATTGTTTGGGCTTACGACGTTAGATTTAAGAAGACGTGCCTATCAGTGGGCTGAAAAAAAGGGCAATACTCACTGCTTCCAAAAAGAGAAAGAGATAGCAGGCAAAGATTGGCTCAACGGATAAGTCGGAAAACACACATGCCTCTAGGGCTAGGGCCATGGATTTGAACCGTGTCGCTGTGTCTCAGTTCCTCTCGTTATTAACTAAAGTTTACGACAAGTACAAGTTTGCTTCAGATAAAGTTTGGAACTGTGACGAAACTGGTATTTCTGTTGTGCCGAAAACTAAATCAAAAGTGATTTCCAGGAAGGGTAGGAAGCAAGTAGGCACATTGCCTTCTGCAGAAAGGGGCACTACGGTTACAGTGGAAATCTGCTTCAATGCTGCAGGGATCTACAGTTGTAGGAGGTTGTTTGGGGAAACACCCCAACAAGTGTATAAACTATCGTTTTTCACCGTATAGTTTGGTGATAACACCCTGTATGCATGTAGAATGAATGAGCCATAATTAAACTGAAAATAAATTTATTTCACCCCGGGTACAACCCAATTTGTACATTTAAATCAGCAAATGTCAGTTTTTCAAAACCCCTTAATCCAACCCTAGACGGACGATCCCTTAATTCGAACCTGTACAGCAGTGCTGTCAATATAACAGATTACAATAGAGCCAACTTTCACTTGTAATGGAAAACGTTTGTAATCGTTTTAAAGTCAATGTATTTTTGTCTCCGTCAGCCTTGTGAACAATCAGTGTGTCAAATAAAGAAAGAAAGCAGCTTCTACCCTTGTAATCTCAAATGAATTCGGCAAAGCGCCAACCCCCCACTTTTTATTTGGTCTGGCGCCAGGAGGCAACCAGCTCGTGCTCGAAGACAAATTCAATTTAATTCAAGTAGGGGTGTTCGATTCTCTCCAAGAGATCGATATTTTGAATCGATTCGAATCGGTTTTCACAGAATCGATTCACAAAAATATCGAAGGGAAATAATCGATATTTTAAAAAATCGATCTTTTTTATTTATTTATATATATATCACACGAATGGGGGTTTACGTGTAAAAAATAGGGAAAAACCTTGAAAAGGCATAAAAATTGTGTAAAAAATTTGAAATGTCAGAAAAACTTAACTTATAAAATTTTGGTTTCTCGTTTTTTTTTTTCAACAAACGCAAGTGAATATAAGAGAAGGCAATTTTATTAAATTAGGCAAAACAAAATATGTTGCAACTTGATTGCCTTTCAAAAAAGAGTTAACAAATACTGCTAACGACAGACTTAAAGGGTAAAAATAGAAATTGGCATTTATCACGTCATGCGTCATATTCATATCTTTGAAATTTGACGTTAACGTGGCCATCTAATTAATATCGTCCGATCTAATTAAAGACACACGATTTATAGGCTCCATCGTGTGTCCTTGATTAGTTAATCCCCCCGGGCGGCATTAGGAGAGGATAGCTCCCAAGATGCATTCCCTTTACTATTGGTCAAAACAACTGAGCGGAACTTGGAGCCTTTGCTTACTCTTTTAGAATGTCTAATTTTCACTTCACGCATATCCCTCAGCTCGCTACGGGAACGCAACCAACAAACTCTAACCCAAGGCATGCCCAAAATGAAGAAAATTATACATTTTATAAACATAACCTCAAAAAAAAAGAAATAAAAAAACACGCCTTGCCACTGCCGGAAATTGAACCCGTATCACAGATATACCATCTAGCCACTGGACTAACAGGCCTGTAAACAAACGATTTAAGTGTTTAAGTCCCGCTCAATTGTTTCGACTTAACAGTAAACGGAACGCATCTTGAAAACTAGCCGCTAATGGCTGTATTCAGCCGTGATTTTCTATTCGGGGCTGTGGTTTTAGCAGTACATATTTATTTATACTTATCTGCATGAGACTGACTGTAAAAAAACAAGGATATTAGCATAGTTGCAATAGGCTTATTTTATTTAGAAAATAAAATGTGGACGTCATAACTTTGTCTAAGATAGGGAGGGCTATCTCCGTAGTATAAGATCAAGATCATAGAATCGATCTGGTCTAAAAAAATCGATTATTCAAAAAATCGTACGTGTGAAAATCGATTTAAAAAATCGGAAATCGTATCTAAAAAAATCGATCTTTTGAAAAATCGATTTAAATCGCACACCCCTAAATTCAAGTCAGTGCTCTGCAAACACTCCACGTTGCTGGGTCGGTCGTGCCACCGAGCTCTAGCAAGTGCCTCTTCGCGCCAAAAGGTCAAATTCCTTTTTGAGCAATTTCTCTTGTATGCACAAATATTCGAGAATATTTAGTGCACCTCAGTTATCTTTGTCCAAGGTTGGACAAAGACCTCCTTTTGGGTTTCTTTAAGCAATTCTTCAAAGCAAGAAACGACGTAGCGTCTCTTTCCCCCTTTTGTTGAAGAGAATCCATAAAATGGCGGCATCGAATTGTTAGCTCAAGTGGTCCCTGTACTGGACAAGTTAATTCAAGGATTCAAAGTGGAATTCCTGGCTGATTAGAGTGAAGTAAAACATTGGAGATTAAGGTATTCTGTACGAAAGAATGGTGCTAGATTGAAAGCATAAAAGTTAAGTTCATTAAAAGTCAGAAAGGACAAAGATATTTCAGTTTAAATTGCATAAACAAAACTGTTTTAGTCTTTAGTTAATAATTAAGAAACCTTTTGTAATTTTAGTTTATACTTGAACGAATGATGAGTGATTGAAAGTTTTAGTCTAAGAATTGTACGTACATATATATTTTCTATTTAACATAGAAAACACTGTTTGTTTATCTACATTATATTTAAATGTAATTTACACATGCATTATTAAATTATATCAATACCGAATACATGTTTCAATTTATCTCACCACCCTATGTTATTGTTTCGTGTAAGTGGCTGTATTGATTAATGCACTGGATCAATGACAAACCTTTAGTTATATTTTTCAACTAATCTCGTTAAAGTAGAAAATGAATCAAATATATCAAATTATGACAGCTAGACACCCGCTGTCAGGCTTCCTTCGTTGCTGGTCCGCTCTTGTCACTTCGGTTGTTGGCTTCTTGGCACCTGACATAATTTTGAAGAGGGGAAGGCGCATTCATTGGCGTAAACAGTTATACTGTCCATTAAAATTGGTTAATTAAGATACCACACCCGTCTTTATGGTTTTAAGCAATAAGTATTGATCTGCATGCTACATATGTTTATATACCCAAGAAAGAGGATGAATCCCGAATTAATGAATGGATATTCCCCTGGAGCATGGGCTGAATGTCACCCAAGTGGCTGGATGCAAACACATATTTTTACGGCTTGATTTAAAAAATGTATTGCTTTCACTGGAGCTACCAAAGAATCTCCAGTTTTGCTGTTGCTTGATGCCCGTCACACCCATACTAAAAATCTGCAAGTGATCGATTGTGCTAAACAACACGGGGTAATTCTATTGTGCTTCCCGCCCCACTGCAGCCACCGGCTTCAGCCCCTTGATCCAAGTTTTATGAGGACACTTTGTGTTTTTTATGACGCGGAAGTAAGTGGATGGCTACGAACAAATCCTGGTCGCGTTTTATCAATATTCTAAATATCAAATCTATTTGGAAATGCTTTTAAAGCAGCTACTATGGCTACAGCAATTAACGGGTTTCGGTAGACTGGAATATGGCCCTGCGATCCAAATATTTTCACCGATGCCGATTTCGTTGCAGCGGAAACTTACTACAGATAGGCCTATCTGTAGTTTCCGCAAGTTAATGCATCAATGAATCCCAACCCAGGGAATGAAGAAGTTAGTATTCCTTCAAATCAAAGTCACGAAATTCCAAGTTTGCCAGATGTTCAAAACGTTGCTACACCAAAGGTTGGAGTCTCTTCTCTTATGCCTGGGTGGTCTTGGATGCATTCGCAGGATTCTCATACAACAACAGATGTTCCAGATGACTTACCTATGCCCATAGATGACCCTGGTCCACCTACGCTTAGAGATGATGCACCTATGCCTGGATGTTTTACTCCTCCGCCAATCACATCCCCTGAAGATATCCCGATTCCGCTTGTTGGAAAACTGGATACAGTTCGAGCACAGAAAAAAAGAGGAAAAACAGTTATTGTCACAGATACTCCATACAAGGATGAGCTGGAAGAGTTGCTTAATAAGAAAATCGCAAAGAAATCGAAAAAAAAAAACAAGCGAAAACAATTAAATTTGAAAGGAAAATTAATTCAATTGAAAAAGTGAAGGCAGAAATTGACTTCTCCTCTCAAGGACCAAGACGAAGAAGATAGTCCCCTTCGTCCTCTTCATCTGCAATATCCAATGAAGAGGACGCCGCGCCGCTTGCCTTTATTGCAATGATATATATTCAGAATCAATCGAGGGATGGGTGCAATGTCCAAAATGCAGTCGATAGGCCCATTGCTCTT
The DNA here is from genome assembly GCA_016904865.1 of Pissodes strobi. Taxonomy (NCBI): domain Eukaryota; kingdom Metazoa; phylum Arthropoda; class Insecta; order Coleoptera; family Curculionidae; genus Pissodes; species Pissodes strobi. The sequence goes on along the minus strand of JAEQML010070485.1, from coordinate 4,751 downwards.
GTGCTGGCGAGGAAGCAGAAGACGATGTACTTTATGTCATTAATATATATAATCGAAATAATAATATAAACATTAAAAAAACAGTTATTTTGGATTGTATGTTGAATAATAGTGCTAACCTTGTCTTGCCCCTCTATCGTCCCCATCTTACCCCAAGAACGGGGCAAGAAAGTAATATAGGTATAATATTATGTTAAACTATTTACTTGTCTTTTCAATCAATCAATCAACAATATTTATTTACTCTTTCGTTATTTACAGGTCACCTCTAGATACTAAATAACATATTTTGGAGCGTATCGCGGGTTTACTCCCCACGCTGTCTCCTCAGCGCGTTGCGGACCCGCGCATCACTGCACCCATCTAGAAGGGGGCGGGATGTGTGCCCTGCTATTTCGCACTAGATTAGTGACGCTACTTTCGATTTGCATTTTCCATGGGATTTATCCCTTCAAAATCACTGGCAATTAGTGCTAACGATTCGTTGTTGTTTGTTTACTTGGGCTTGCAGGTTTTGGTTCGATCTATTTTGTTATGCAGGGAAAAGTTTAAGAGAAAAAACCCTGCTTCTCGTTATTAAGATTAGGACGTTATGTACAAACAAGCATTATGTACAATATATACAATATTTACAACATTTAAACTTATTATACTATGATACGTATTTACACGCTATGTACATTATTTTGTGGATTGTAGCATATGCACTACGAATCCACATCCGGTGGTTTGGAATTGCTAGCATCAAGTACCAGATGCGCGAGCTTTGCGATAGCAGCTGCGGAGTCAGGGATGCTTCTGCGGCGTGTAGTGATTTGTTTGCGTGTGTGTATGTATAATTTGTCAACTAGCAAGCCTCATCTCCGCGTCCTAACGTCGATCGATGAGGTAGCCACTATGGCGTAGCTGACCTAGTTTGGTTAACTGTTTATGCTATTTTAGAGGCACATTTATGTGTTATGTTGTGTTATGTGTTGTGTGTGGTATGTGTGTATTCGGGTGTAAATCCTACCTTTAGGGAGGCCTTATCTCGTTGTAGAATAAAGACGTGTACCTGTATATTGTCCCATGAGGTGTTCGGTGTCCCGGGTCAAATCTTTCATTTGCTATATTTGCTGTCAGTGGCGAGCCCTGTATTCCGGTCTCGAAGAACCTGCATGCAAGGTGGTTTATATGTTCATCGACATACTCTATGTCCGCCCACGCATGCAGGTCATCGACCCGTACTCTGTCGCGTAGCGAGACAGAGAAGGCAGCGCGGAGGTATTGGTTTTGTATCACTTGAATGTGCCTTTTCTGTGATCTGGCAACGGAACACCAAACTGGGGTACATTAGCGCAGGCCTGATGATCGATTTATAAATTATGAGCTTATTCAACGGGCTTAGGTAGGATCTGGGTGTGATTAATGTGTTCAAGCTTTGTTTAATGGCCATATTTATTGTTTTAATTGCCACAATGTGTTTATTGAAGTCAAGCCTTGAGTCAAAGGTTATACCTAAATATCTGACTTCTCTTTTGGGGTGTATTTGTGTATTTTGTATGGTGAGGGGTGTAATTTGTGTGTCTTTTCGTTTACGTGTAATGATGATCAGTTCTGTTTTGTTTGCGTTTAATGTGATTTTCCATTTTTTGTAGTATGATGTGAGGGTGTCAAGGTGATTAGATATGTTTTGTTTTGCCACTTCTGCTGGGGGAGATACGGAATAGATTGCAGTATCATCTGCGTAAAGGGCGATGCGGGTATTTGGATTTGAAGGAAAATCAGCTATAAATTGATTGAATAGTTGCGGCGATAAGACCGTTCCCTGTGGGACTCCGGCAAGGATATGTCTCAATGCAGACATTTGCTTCCCGACCCGCGTTACGAAGGTGCGCCCGGCAAGGTATGACTCGACTAGGGCGGCCATGTGTAAAGGTAGGCCGTACTTTACGTAAAGTTTATATAGTAGCCCGTCGTGCCACACCTTGTCGAATGCCTTCTCTATGTCGAGGAGCAACATCACGGTGGTTTGCCTCTGATTGAAGCTTCTATATATGTCAGTTGCGATTTTCGCGGCAAGCATGGTAGTGCCATGCCCTCCGCGAAAACCGAACTGCTCCTGCGGGATTATACGCAGCTTTTCCACCGCGCTGTTGATCCTCGACAAGAGGAGTTTTTCCGCGACCTTTCCGAGCGTGTCGAGAAGCGAGATCGGTCGGTATGATGCCGGTTGCCTCAAGTCCTTGCCGGGTTTAGGGAACAGAATTATGCACGCTTTCTTCCAGGATGAAGGGAAATGTTGCAACCGTATTATCGCGTTAATGATATGCATATAATGGATAAGGGTTTTATTAGGGATATTTTTCAGGACTACGTACGGAATTGTATCCGGGCCGGGGGCTTTATTTCTGGGCAGTTGGCGGAGAATTTTACGAATTTCGGCAGGGTTAACCCTAAGCTTCTCGAGCGCCCTTGGAGCAATAGGATACTTTCGGTTTTTAAAGAGTCTAACCTGGTCCGTAATCAGGTCGTGCTCAGGTGTTGCGTTGGGAATCTCACTGTAGACTCCCTCCAGGTAGCCCGCGAAGACTTCTGCTTTGCCCAGATCATCATATATATCTAGGCCATTATGCCTTAGTTCTGAAACATCTGCAGAGCCTCCACGCACCTTCCTGGCGAGCTTCCACAGTGATCCGTCCTTCCTGTTTATACTATTAATATAATCGAGCCACGCTTTATTCCTGTGATCACGGATCTGCACCCTTATTGACTCCGTGAGCTCGTTGACTCAGGCCAAGTCAATTCCTGTTCTGTTTCTCTGCCATCTGCGTCGAAATCTGTTTCGGAGCGAAATTAGTTCCAGTATATTTTCAGAAAGGGATTCAGTCCTTGGACGGATGACTTTCCTTGGACAGATAGCATCACGGATGCGCTGGATGTTAGATGTAAGTGTATTTACCTCTGTTTCGAGTTCCTGGATTGTCTCCATCTGCCGGGGAATTACAGTTGCCTCGCTTAGTCTCGCTCGGAACAGATTCCAGTCAACATTTCTGTACGAAACAACGGTGTCGTTTATAACAGGGACCCTGCGGTACAGTCTAATCTTGACCGGAAGGTGATCCGAGTTCAACGTATCTATCTCCTGGAGTTGCGAGGCCCTTATCGCCCCCCGGGTGATGGCGATGTCCAAGAAGGAGGCATGTCGGATAAATGTAGGATTAGGTGTTCTGTAGATGGATATTTCCAGGTTGTTTTCGATTATCCCCCTTAATAATCTACCCTTGGTGTTCGTTGTACCTCCCCATTCAGCGTGGGATGCGTTGAGGTCACCGATCACCAAGGATATTCTATTTGGAGGTAAAAGTGCCAGGAGGTCATTTTCTAGGAGGCGGAGACGTGGATGTGCGTATGCCCCGCTGATACCTAGACCACCCTCGGTCTCTATTGTAACATGTTCGATAGCTGTTCTAATGCCATGGACCCTTTTGTAATTGAGTGATCTATGTATCAGACACCTCCTCCACGTCGATCAGGCCTATCATAACGCTCAATTTTATATCCTCTGATTTTAAAGCTGAAATTTGGGTTTAAGTTAGTTTCAATTAGAAAAACGACCTGGAAATTGGTGGTATACATAAAATTTGTAAACTCGCCCATTTTGGACCTGATGCCGTTACAATTCCAACTTGCGACGTTGAACATAAAGACATTTAAATGTTGTATTTAGCAAACTCTACAGTGAAGAAGCGTATCGAGGCTTGCATTAATAACATGCGGTCGCCTCGACACGTTTCCAGCATTGCTGCATATTCCTCTAATGCGCGGAACATTTCATCAACATTAATCAAGTTATTTATTTTTGTGACAATATTACTTAAATTTAAAAAGTTGGCAGAGATATTAGTTGGCGCGTTTGTAGCGTCACTAACCTGTATTGTTCTGTTATGCGTCCTTTCGTCCTCTCTTTGGCTGCCTCTTAGGGGGGGGAACTGCCTCTCGAAGTCCTCTTCTTCGCGTTCTTGTAGGGGGCCATTGCTTTGGCCTGGGCCTCTTCGCTGGCCCACTGCTGCATTTGTAGTCCTCTGGTTTCTCCATGCTGGGTTTGAGGGAGGAGGCTGGTTTATACAATGGCTTATCGGTTTGTTGCTTTGCTGCGGTTGTAGCAAATTTAGTTTATATATGTATACGGGGCAGCCCTCATCTATTGAGCGATGGGAGCCCCCGCAGTTCACACACTTAACTTCATTGCTGGCATATTGAGTTATGTCGTGTTGCTTTGCGCATTTGCTGCATGCAACCTGCCTATTGCAATACGTTTTAGCATGGCCATACTGTTGACAGTTTTTACACTGCATAATAGGCTTGCCCGTACGCCGCATTTCCCATGACACACGCACCGACATTATCGTTCTAGCCTCCTGATTTAATCTCTTTACTGGGTGAGTAGCCTCTAAAATTATCAAATATAGAGGTACTCTAGTCTTCCTCATTTCGTAGACGTTTTTAGCCGCTATATTATACTCATCCCTTAGCGCCTGTGCAATTTCTTGAGAGGAAATTTCCCCGTCAAGACCGCGCAGGACGAAGGCCCGTGTTTTTTCAATAGTTTCTGCATACGTGTGATATTCTGTTTTCTCCGCATTGAGCATTCGTTTTAGTGTGTGTAGATCATTTAAGTTTTCACAATAGATTATAACTGAATTTTTCGTGTATTTCAGTTGGTATTTGAAGATACGCGCATTTTGTAAGTCTTCACGTAATTGTTTATG
>JAEQML010070484.1:0-16754 GCA_016904865.1 Pissodes strobi | reverse complement strand
AACCCAACTACGGCTAAAGGCCTTTTAAAAGGCACCTTGTAGAAACCTGCCTTTTCTTAGATGGCGGTTACTATTTGTCGCTTAGAATATCATGTTTGACGCTCTGCACTGGTTTGTCGTTGGTTTTGCAAGTGCATTGAAAAACTGTTGTTAAATATTTTTGTGATTTAAAAAAACTTAACATGGCAGATTGGAGGTAAGAAAAACCAACAATTTATAAATATTTAAGTATTGCTCCGTGATATAATGGTCTTTATGGTTTATAACATCAGCATTTATATATGGCGTAAAAATGACAATTACTAGACGTAACTTTACTCCAATATGGCGTAGTCCTTTTAAAAGTGCTTTAGCGTTATGATCGTCTACTACAATTCTTTGTGAAAATTGCGTAATATGTCGTTTTAGTACACAGATTTAATTTTCGAAATTTTATATTTTAACAAAAGATTAGGGGTGAAAAGGAGAGGGATACAATTTTTTCTGGCAAAATTTAATTTTTCGGATTTTTTTCTTCTGGAATTTTTAAAATCTACGTTGGATATATTATGTAACTATTTTGCAAGTGACTTCAACGGTTTTTGGTTTCAGAGAATTCAAATTTATTTATTTTGCTGCCTACTATTAATTCAATAGAATACCATTTTAAAATTTTGCTTACTTGTAATGCGAAAGTATCAATTCTATTGGCAGCAATTTTTTGCAGAGATCGCAACCCGTTAAAATTACACGAGATAATGGAAGAACTCCACAAAATTACCTCCGAACAAGATTTGCCCAGTACAATAACCTGATAACGCCAATGGCTCAATTACTGATGAAGACTCGGGGGGGAGGAAGACAACGTAGACATTGACAATCTTCCTGGAAGTCAATCAAGGATTGAAGCAGAGATCAATTATGCAGAGCCAAGCGATCTGTTTCATCAAGACGATCATTTGAAGGACTCGTCAGACAAAGAGGATAATTGACCTTTCTCACAATTCGTTCCGCTAAAAAAACTTAAAACGTTTAATTGGGCTTTAGGACAAGACTTACCAGATCCAACTATAAGCTGGAGACAACCATGTATAGTTGAAAAGCAAATGAATCCGATCCAACTTTTTTGTTTATTTTTCAACGCATCTCCTATTGCCGATTCGTGTTAGTGTTTTAGCAATTTATATGCACTTCAACATAATCGCATGAGGGATATATCCGAATCTGAAATTTGGTGTTTTTTAGGTGTCCTTATTCTAAGCGGGTACAATCAATTACCTTGAAAACATGTATATAATTCAAGTGACACTAAAACGAGTTGGTTCGAAACGCAATATCCAGAGATCGCTATAGATTCATCATGCAGAATATTCATTGTTGCGACAATAATAATTTGAGTGCAGATGATAAGTTAGCTAAAATTAGACCTTTTGTAGATGCCCTAAATGAAGCTTTTCTTGAATTTGCTCCTATTGAAGAGGCCCACAATATAGACGAGTCAATGATTCCCTATTATGGCAGACATGGATCTAAACAATTTATTAGGGGAAAACCAATAAGGTGGGGCTACAAATATTGGATGGGCACCACTCGACTTGGTTATATAGAGTGGTTTGAGCCGTATCAAGGATCGATCGTCTGCCACGATTCCACAAAAATATAAAAACTTGGGTTTGGGTTCTGGGGTTGTATTGACTTTTTCCGATAAATTACAGAAAAATTTTCCTAATTTGCCATTTCTTCATTATTTCGATAATTTTTTCACGTCTTTGTCACTACTTTACCAACTTTCCCTCAGAGAATTAAGGGGAGCCGGAACTATAAGAGAAAACCGGATTACTGGCAGCGTAATAAGCCAACCAAATGAACACAAAAAACAAAATAGAGGTACTTATGAGTACATGTTAGAGACTGATAAACAAATTATTGTTTGCAGATGGAATGACAATAATTTGGTAACCTTAGCATCCAACTATCACACGATTTTCCCAAAAAGAAAAGAAAAACGTAATGGTTGAGCAGCCGAACATGATCAAAAAATACAACGAAAATATGGGTGGGGTAGATAGAGCAGATCAAAATATAAGCTTGCACCGCGTGTCAGTTAATAGAAAAAAATTATACTTTCCTATTATTCCCTATCCTATTTAGTTGATATGTATGTGCAATTACACCGTAAAAGTGGAGGGAAAATGGACCATTTGTCGTTTAGAAGAACGATAGCTCAGGGTATATTGAAGACTAACAAAAAGCCGTCGACTTACCAGACTGGTAAAAAAAGTAAAAATTTACATCAAACTTCTCGTTTTGACCAAATAGATCATCTTATCGTATACAAGAATAAACAAGTTAAATGCAAGTTTCGTACAAAAAAAGTTAACTTTATATGTAATGAGTGTAATGTAGGACTTCATCCTAAAGAATATTTTTACAAATAACATGTTCCGAGTTAGTTCTGCCTATACTTAGGTACATTATTGAAAAAAACGTTTGCTGTATTCATTTCAACTAATTATAAATAAACAATTGTTAAATTTGGGTAAGACACCGGGGTAAGTGGAAATTCGGGGGAAGTGGAACCCTGGAGGATTCTGATAAGATCAAATTTCATAAAGTGGCTCCATGTGTTGCATAGTCACTACACCCTTTAGATGGTCTATGGTTCATGAAGTCGGCAGCGATTCATTTACCGCTTGACCTTCGATGCACTAGCAGTTAGTGATGGGCATAACCGAATTATTTTGATAACCGAATTATTTGTATTCAAATAATATTAATAACCGAATGATTATTTGAATAATCATTCGAATACATTCAGGTTAGCGATCGCAGCCGGTTAGGAAGGAGGTTCAGCGTCATCGGCATCTTATTCGTAACTCGTAGCTGCTGTAATTGTCTTATTAAGCATGGCTTAATAAATAAGTAAATAACAATAGAATACGAGTAAATATTTGATTACGCAATATTATTGAACAAAATATAATAAACAGCATTTTACGTTTTTCAATCAAAAATATTTAAACTCCAAAATATGAGTCTTGGATGTGTTGATTACATGTAATGAACATAAATTGTAAAAATCTACTTTGCAAAAAGTATTTCTCTCTGGCGATGTATTTATAGTACTATAATAATATTAATAATTAATAGTACATATATTGGTATAGTTATATTACGACTTATGTATGCTCCTACATTCTAAATTCCAATATACAACCTAAAACTATACAAACATTAGGTGATAATTGGTGTTATGTATTGGAAAGCAGGCCGTATTTATTACGAAGAAGTGTATGAAAGAACTAATAAATATGTGCAACAAAAAATATCGGCCGGCAGGATCAAAAGCGACCGCCTTTTATCTTGATTCTTTGAAGATGTCAACAAATTGCTGTATTTGCACTTTTTGGGCATTCAAGCGCCGAAAACTGGATATTTCTTTTTATGTTAGGTACCTACGCAATAAAAGTAAATTATGTAATCTTAACTTAATATTCGCTGGTTTTTAACCTCCCAAGTTCGGCTTCCACATTCCACAATTCCACATCCTACCGGTACATTTGAATTTTTAAAACTCATCTTTTATTCGAGCTAAAACATCGAAACTTGCATCTACTCTATAACCCCTATATTCATAACTCATAACTAAATTAAAACCGCTCCTTGCTCGTTGATCATTCGACGGATCGACGCGACGCGACAGCATTTTTTTTCCTTCGTGTTGGTATTTGAATTCGTACGTATCAGGTTCAGGTTATTTTTCATTCGAATACTTGTGGAATGAAAACCGAATAATACAGGTTATTTTAATAACCGGATAACAGGTTATTTTTCATTCGAATAAGCCCATCACTACTAGCAGTGTTGTTGATTTACGTCGCATATCGTGTTAGTACCTGTTGTTTGTCGGTAGCTGTTACACAAACAAAATTTGTTGTGGTGTTGGAAGTAAGTATATAATAAATCATGTTTTTTTGCATGTTTAATGTATGAAAAACTTATATTAACTTACGTGCGGGAAACGATATAGGTTAGACTTGCCCCTAAAAAAGCCCAAGATGGAGAAAGTGTAAATAAACTATGTTAGGTTCCACTTTCCCCGGTTAATCGTGTTAAATTAGTTTATGGTATTATAAGTAACATGCACTTTACTTTGTTTCAGATATGGTGCGTAACTATATACGGAAAAAGCCGTTACCTAAATATTCAAAGGAGACTTTAAAGGCTGCAATAGAAGCAGTAAAATGTCAGGAAATGACAATGTATAAAGCATCAATAATGTTTAAAATACCTAAAGCGACTCTTTTTAAACACATAAAAGGCCAAATGGGTATCAAAGCTCCACTATGGGTAGGCCCACTGCCATTCCTTATGAGGACGAAAAGAAGATTGCCGAAAATATCAAACTTGTGGAAAAGTGGGGTTTTGGCCTCTCCAAAAAAGAAGTGCTGACTCGTATAGGTCGTTATGTAAACGAAAATAACATTAAGACACCTTTTAAAAATGGGATACCGGGAGACGATTATTTCGTAAGATTTAAACGTACTTTCAATCTTAGCCAAAAGAAGCCGCAAATAGTAGAAGTAGTAAGAAAAAGGAGTGTTATCATGGATGATTACTTTACTCTGTTAAAAGGCGTCATACAAGATATTCCTCCGTCAAGAATATATAACACAGACGAAACAAGTTTTTGCCTGGACCCAAGCAGAATAAAGGTTGTTGGTGAAAGGGGGACAGCTGCTCATAGAGCAACAAGTGGTTCGGGAAAAGAAAATATTACGGTGTTAATGGGTGCAAGCGCTTGTGGGGAAAAATTACCACCACATATTGTTTTTGGGGAAAAATGTCTGGGACTCGTGGCACGCAAATAAGGACGAGGAATATGTGGGAATGACGTATTCGGCCACAAAAAATTGTTGGATGGAGACCGAAACGTTCCAAAATTATTTCAAGAACAATTTTTTGAAGCATATTTCCCAAAATCGACCAGTTCTTCTTATTTATGATGGTCATAGTTCTCATGTGGGCATTACACTTACAGAAATGGCAAGACGAGAAAACATAGTCATTTTAAAGCTTCCCCTGCAAAGCAGTCACATTCTTCAACCATTGGACCTTAGCGTTTTCCGCCCTTTAAAAATCAAATGGGACGAAGAACTTGTAAAGTGGCAAAGGAAGAATTATGGAAATAAACTTCCGAAATCTATGTTTGCAGGTATTATATCAAATATTTGGGAGAACTTAGGCCCAGTGATCATCAAGCACGGTTTTGCAGCACTATAATACCTGTTGAGACTTATGAACCACAAGCCTATAAACGGTCGTGTACTTTTAAGGAAAATGAAGCTAATAGAGAAGCTACTGACATAATAAGTCATGAAGCAGTTACCGATGTGGAACCTGGTTAAAAACGACTACCTAGATCGTGACATTCAATGTTAAAAAACTAGCAAAAACTCGAATCACAGGCCCGCTTTAAATTGTCCTGTATCCAACGTAAAAATACACCCGCCAGTTGTCGCCAAATTTTCTAACATCTGCAATAAGCAATGAAACGTATCTAAGGCTGTATGATATTATACATTGTTGGCAGAACAAAAAAATCCAACGATAAATCCATCATTGACAATGCCCAAACAAACAGAAACTAAATCATCCCAAACGGCGGCCATTTAAAACTTCTAACATCAAAGCTATTCAACGCAAAAATATCAATCGAACCTAAACGTACCTTTAGCCTTTAGACCCGTTTTTACCTTGCTAAAACCATATATTTAATATTGCAAAGCAGTTTGAGCGACGTTGCCAAGTTAGGGAATATACGCATTTACTAACACATCCTGACTGTGTATTTTTTTAAAGCGAAAGCGAAAAACAGTCGTTTAACAACAAAACAAGGCCAGCATATCAATTAATTATGTATTTTCCTGTTGGCTTGAATCGTAACCACGTCAAAATCACAGGGCAACCGCTTTGCGAATTAAACATCTGGCAACGTTCCAAGATTAAAGATTACACTCATCCTTAGGCAACCAACAATTCTTTTAAGGTATATTACCGCCGAAAAAGGATATTATTTGCAAGGTAAATGATTTAATTGAAGTGCACTGCTGTACACTTAAATGTTTTCTTGATAGCAATGTAGACTACGATAAGATCTAGTGACTGAAATTACGTAGCTTGTTTCAGTTTATGCCTCTAACAGCTCGATAAAGGCACTGGTCGTTCGACAATCATGCGAGATTAAGGGTGGAATCACTGACTTTATTTGACTTCTATTTTTTACATGGTTCTCATAAAATGGCATGTAACAAGTTCAGGAAAAGTTTATGAAAATAAGCAAAATAACGCTAGTGATAAATAAATATCACTTTGGTTTCATTTTGTAACTAATTTTTTGATTGATACAATAAAAGATTTTTGCTTTGACATGTATTATTTTAATTTTGAAAGTAAAAAATGCATTTAAAAGTAGTGCAATAATGACGAAACGCAAAGAAATAAAGAATCGTTTAAAAACTGATGCAATAATGACGACACATAAAAAAATCTAAAATCAATACTAATATTTATTTATTTATCGAAAGTCAAACTTCAATGAACTAAAATCAGATTATAAAAAACGCATGAAAATTATAACCTTTTTGCCAGTTATTATTGTTCAAAATTATTAGCGACATTTTAAATGCGATAATCTCATGAATGAGTAAGGAGAATTCCTTTATGAAGGAGTAAGGAGAATTCCCCCACTAAAACATTTTCAATAGTTTATCAGAATGTTTCAAATGAAGCATCTTTCAATCGAAAGAAGAGAACAATACAAATAAATAAACAACATGGAAATGACGAATTAGTCATCCTTTTGTTTTTTCAGGGTATTTTTGTTATACAATTTAAACTTAATTATCAATAATTATTATATTTTATATATATTATTATATAATTTTAAAAAATCCTAACGCGTCTATGCCAAATGCTGTCAAGATTCTAGGTAAAACATAAGATACAGAAAACTTTATCAAAATATAATTTTCATTCTTTTAAAATATTACCTGTTCAACCTTGATCCGAGATACGCTTTTGTCAAGAAATGCTACAACGCTTGGACCAACAAGATCAATTTTTCAATAAAATTGTATGGCCAGATGAGGCGTCTTTTTCTACTTGTGGAAGGTTTAACAGAAGGAACGTACTCGTTTAGGCTCCAGGAAGTTCCCGCGCCATCCCACAAATTCGGCATGGCAATCTATGAACGTGTGGTGTGGATTTTAGGGCCAACATTTTATAACGGAAATCTGAACGGGCGTAACTATTTAGAACTAATAAGACCAGTAATTCAAAATTTGGTTCAACAACATAATGATATAATTTGGCAACACGATGGGGCTCCAGTTCATAATATTGCTGATGTAACCTGATTCTTAAACGAAAATTTTCCGTTTTGGATCGGTACGTTTGGCACAATAAGATGGCAGCCAAATGGCCCAGACTTGCCCGTCATGGATTTTTTTTGGTTTCTTTAAAGGAAAAGTCGGGCGACGAAAGGTAATTAACTGTTGATATTATAAGAGACAGGATAACCCAAGAAGTGGAAACATTAAATCATCGAAATCAGGGTATTATTCTGGCAGCTATAGAAAGACAGAAGAAAATTTACGGGAAATGGATTGAGCAAAATGGTAATCATGTAGAACAGTTTAGGCAATAATTTAGTTTTTATTTAATATTATCATATAGATATCGTAAAAGTTAATGTTGCTGCTATTTTAATGCTGTTCATTTATTAATGTCCCACAAACACATAAGGAGTGTTTTTATTTTGTCCACTAACCCAGATTAGGTTCAGGCAATTCCAGAGAAATACTGTTCAACATAACTCCTAAACGGGAATTATAGAAAATCTGCCCATTGACCCTACATTTATAGATGTGAAGCGATAGTGAAGAACCACTGTGAAGTGGTTTTCGAATGCAGATGTGTTTCCCATCATTTGACCCACGCAGTTGTACAATTGCCGCTTCCTTTCAAACACTACAGATATGTTCTCACACAGTACTTTAGATGGTGTAGGGATATAGATCGAAGCCACAATGCGTCGCATACTTTAGAAATTCTTTTTGACACGGTTCTCTCTCCCATTCCGTAACTAGCAGTAATAGTTTTGAACATATCCTCCGTTGCCAAGTACCTGAAAGGGAATTAAATTAATCTGCTTGCTACAAAACAAAGTTCACTATTTTGAATGCATGCATTATATTAAAAACACTATATTAATTTTCTTTAACCTTACATTAATCGCTTCCTTTTTTTATTTTGTTTTGAGGCAAAACTGTCATCGGGAAGCACTACGAAGACAAATGACGAAAAGTGGTGCTAAAGTGGAAATTCAAAGGCCATTGACATTGGACATACCAACAGCATATGGACTTTCTCCTTCCATACATGAAAAAGTCAGATGCACAAAGGTAGAGCACCAACCTTAGTAATCAATGCACCTGATGACGAGGAGGATATACTCAAGACGAGCCTGAAATTGACAATTCTAACGAACCGGAAAAAAGTCAGTCTGCCGACTTTGACACTCGTATAGTGAAACACATTAAATAAAGTGGCCAAACAGCCATCCGTCGCTTCATATAGACCGCTGAAATGAGAAGTAAGAATCGTGACGACTGCAGAAAAGCAATACTCCAGCGTGATCCGTCGCACTTTTTGCAGAATGATGCACTATATCAATTTTTATTATGTCAATGATACTATACCATAAAAGGTCTGCCGGTGACGTACCAACGACGAGTTCGAAACAAGCTATATGAGGTTGTTTCACAAGCGGAAGATGAGAACGATTTGGCAAGTACGAGCACACCTTCTTGTTCCTCATTTTCTGAAAGAACTGCCATTTCATCTTCAAGTTACGCTGGACAAATTCCAAACAATCATATAATAAATCAGGCTTGTCCACAAGTATGCGAAGATAACGATTTTGGAGCAGGCATAACACCTCCTTTTTCTTCCTCATACCCAGATGGAACTGCTAGCTCATCTCCACGTTCTGCTACATTGCCTTCAATACAGCCCACACCATTGACAGCATGGCCAGTAGCCGCAACTGTTATTAAAGCATGCTTCAAAATTTTTTTCACACAATAAACAGGTTTATAAAAACTAATAACTATGTTTTTAGCAACAAGAAAATATGTTACCTGAGACAAACGGCCAATTTTTCTTTGCTCTTGATGGGTTATTTTTTTATTAATTCGTATGCTTGGTCATTTTTTTTTATGGCAGTGGCACACACACTAAAGGGAGATCCTATGGCGCTTGACGAGCGGTGTGTGTGCTAAGATGTTGATTGACACGGTTCTTGAATATTTGTAGGTTGTAATTAGTGGGAAATAGATGTCCTGGTATGCTTTGGTGCGGCACCCCAGATATGTGTCGCCCCAAGTTTGAACTATCTCTAGGTCTTGATTAATTGCTGTAATCTGCTCCTGTCTGCGGTGATGAGTCTCAGTCGCTGGTAAGGGTTTTTCTGATCTAAAGTGGGAGACAAGGGTACTGTCATCTGCAAAACTGTAAACAGGATTATTCGTTTCGATCAGCAGGTCATTAATATAGATGAGGAACAGAGTTGGTGAAAGTATTGCGCCCTGAGGCACGCCCGCGTTGATGGTGAATGTGTTCGAGATGTGTCCATCGACCGCAACGTGTAGGGATCGGTTCTTAAGGAAACTGGCCAGCCAGCTGCAGAGAGAGGTGGGCAGTCCCAAGGACGGCAGTTTGTTGAGCAGTCCGTCATGCCAAACTCTGTCGAATGCCTTAGAAATATCCAACGCAATCGCTCGAGACTCTCCGTAGTTTTCAATTGCCCTACTCCATATGAGTGACATAGGCCAATATATCTCCTGTCGATCTCTCTTTGCGAAAGCCGTATTGATTATCGCTGATTATGCTGTTGCTCTCGAGGTACTTGAGTAGCTGCTGGTTGACTACACGTTCCATGACTTTGGAGATTATTGGAAGCAAGGCAATTGGGCGATAGTTAGAGGGCGTGGTTTTCTTGCCTTTTTTGGAACAGGTTGCACTCGAGCGACTTTCCAAGAGGATGAGTAAATCCCTTTTCTGTAAGAAAGAGAAAAAAGCCTGAAAAAACGGGTGTTAGTTCGTTGGCGCAGCTCTTTAGCATGATGGCAGGTATTCCGTCCGGTCCTGATGCCTTTTGCGTATCTAGTTCTTTAAGGATTTTGCGAATATCACGGTGAGAAAACTTGACTTCTGCCATGGTAGCGTTGATGTTAGGTATAGTGGGGAAAGTTTTGCCTTGGGGCACGTCTAAGGTAGAGTGCGATTAAAACATTTTGGCGAGCATGTTTGCTTTTTCCTTGGCTGTAGTCGCCGTGATGCCACGTTCGTCCGTCAAAGGTGGGAGAGACGTTTTTGTAAAGTTGTTACTTACTGTCTTTGCTACCGACCAGAAATTCCTGGAGCCACTGGGGCATTGCAAAAGTTTATTCCTGATCCTTTGATTGTGTTTGTCCTTAGTTTCGTCGATCACACGCTTGCACTCGTTTCTCGCAGTACTTATAGGCTTGCTTTTTCCTTCCTACAGCTCTTTCGCATCTTTTGTCGAACCAGGGCTTTCCTTTTGATGGTAACTTGATGGAATTTGGGATGTATGCTTCCATTCCTGAGATTACTTGCGTGATCTCTTCGCAGCAGTCTGACGGGTCGTCAGTGGCAAAGCAGACGTCGAGCCAAGGAAAATCTAGGTAGGCCTTAGATCGTCCCAGTTTGCAGAATTGTAATGCCAGATTTTGCGAGGCAATGGTGGATCCTTCTGTATGGGTGGCAATTCACAAACCGTTGTAATAAGTTTGTGGTCGGAGGTACCTAATGGCGGACCAACTGTAACCTTGTACTGGTCAGGATTGGTGGTCAGAAAAAGATCCAGGAGGGCGGCGAATTCGCCCCTCTCTGAGATTCGAGTTGGTTCGTCTACAAGTTGAGTAAGCCCGCAGCTAATGGCAAATGCTTCAGCTTCTCTACCTTCGTTGTCGATCTTGTTGTGATGTTTGAGCCAGTTGGTGTTGTGGGCATTGAGGTCTCCCAGAACGATTATTTCTGAACTGGGGTGATCGACCTGTATTGAGTCAAAAGTGGTAGCTAGTGTTGAAATAAAGCTTTGGTAGGCTCTATCGCTCGGAGGGCGATAGAGACAACATATAAACTTGGTTAATCCCTTGGCGGTGAACTTGAGCCACATGACGTCAAGGTTGTTCGGTTCGAGTGTTTCCTCGCGGTGACATGAAAGGTCGCTTCGGACAAAAAGGCATATTCCGAATTTATATCTAAATCGGGTATGTAAGTCGTAACCAGGATAGAGGTAGTTTACGATTGTTCTTGTAGAGCATACTTGTGTTTCTGCAAGGGCTAATATGTGTGGTCTGTTTGCTTGCAGATGTTTGGTGTACCGAATTTATGTTTGTATTTAGGCCTCTTATGTTGCAGAAATCTATTCTAAATTGGTTCGGTATCTTTGCTGTCTGTGAAATGCGGAATGAAGGGCTCCCAGGGCCACCCAGCGCCCGGAGATCCGAATGGCCGGGGAGTTTACTTCCGGAATATTTTGATCCTGGAAGCACCATCATGTCCATATATTCCTACTGTGGAACCCGGGACCACCGGCGCGGAAGCGGAACGTGATTTGGGAAAACCACTTAGCGCTTCCCAATTCTGGTGGGGTGCTCTTTCACCGGATGATGCGAGTAGGCTTATGCATCTACCACCTAGGGCCGCTTCCACTCGAAGCATCGGCCTCAGACTCATTCCTTTGGCGGTCCCTAGTCTGACAGGTTCTGGCATTCGGTTGAGTCGAAAACAACCACTAAATACGTTGCTTGAAACTTCCTCAGTTAACGAAAACTCCCCCCGGGTATTTCTTGCGTTTAAGTGAGGATTTCTCATACTCTTCTTTATTTTTCTCGATAACGAGTACAATAAAGCTACTTCATCGTGTTCTCACTTAGATTCCAAATCTAGAAGGATTTCACCAAAACACGCCATGCTGCGAGGTGCTAGTGTGCGACAGTACTGGTTTCAATATGCGTTAAACGAACAAAAAACGTGGTCGTGGAAAAGATGGGTTGGGCGTGGGATGTGCGGGTGCTGTGCGTGGCTGGGTTCAATTTGCGGCGGGCTTTAATTAATTTCAATTCCAATTATACGAGTGTTGTTACTCTAACATTTCCCGACATATCGCTTTACACATATCGCTTTAATTAAATTATGTGATAATAATAACTACGATTTGACGACCTCTGTTTATAGAATAGTTATGAAATTTTGATTATTTTACTTCAATTCTATATGGATATTCCTTATTTTAAAAAAATCAACAACTACCCTTCATTTTATTACATTCTTCACAACTTAATTTATGTAATTTATATGCTGCGAGATTTATAATTGTGTCAATATGATTTGAAAATTTACAAAATTGTAAGATTTATCATACTTAAATAATGTTTACTAACGATATGCTTTCTCCTAATATACCTAATCATTGAAACTGCGTGTTTATTTTAGTATACTTCTCGATTACATATATTGCTTTATTGGCACTTAGATAGTCTTCCCATGACGGAAAGTTAAGAAAAACATTCTTTTGAGATTACCTTTTTATATATTTGGTTTTTAACAATATTTGTGTGATTTTAGAATTTTTAGAATCTTACTAAATACGAATTTGCCTACTGATTTCAAGAACTTTCCAAAAATAATCGACTAGGCACTATTCTCAGCTATTACATACGATAAAATGGTAATTTTACTGCAAACATTTGATTGAGTGATATTAATTAATAATTGCCTGGTTATATATTTTGGAAATAGAACGAGGAGATGGTGCATTGCTAAAGAAATATACGTATGCATATAATATGATAATGTAAATATAATACTTGAAAGTTACCCCGCTATATCCTTATATAAAGAAAAATATATAACTAACTCATCATATTTTCGCATTAGATCTTATGGCCTATAAATACCTGTGTACAATTCTAATTTACTTTCATCATGATTATTGTTTTTTTCACCTTCACGTTAATACTTTTTCCCAATGTTTATCTGTCCATATCTAACTTCCATTTTTATTTTCACTTATTCTTGCATTTATTAAAAACCTAAAAGATAATTTTCATCCTTTTTCTTCTTCTTATAGCCATCATGCCTCTGAGTTGATAGTGCCTATGTGGATTTGACCCCTTGACTACCTCATACTTTGACCATGTATGAGGGACTGGCAGGATCGCCATGTAAAGACTCAACCAAGGGGTGCCATAATTGTGTTATTTTGAATTATCAGTTGAGTAGATTTCGTTCACCCAAGGCCTCAATAATAAACGTGAGCTAACTTAGTTCTTTCTATTCATGCTATGGTAGTCATTATAATAATAATATCCAGTCATGGTACATTACAAGTATCGAGTCTAATCAGGTCAGATCGTTCTGCTGCCGTGTGGAATCATATGCAGTTTATCAAAAATGATTATAATATTTAGCCATTACAATATCCTGTTGATATACAGGGTATATATTTATACCGTTACAATACTGGCGGCCAAAAACATAGGCTCCCTACGTGTAAATTACTGGTGGAAAAAATGTTTATTTATAAAAATCAACAATGATCGGACATCATTTTTTTCTAAAATTTTGTTGTCACTGACATATGTATAATAAATAAAAATGAACAAAAATTAGGTCCTTACAAATGTGTATAATTACGATTCTATTACCCCCCAACAATAACCCATTCCCTCCCCACTATTCTTTATAGCAACTGAGACGATCTGGATATAAACACTATGGAAATATTTTGTGCAAATAATGACTTATATAATCCGTGTCCAGAAAATAAATCCAAATTATTATATTCCGATAATTAGAATCAGACTCAGTAATAGGTAAAATTAAAAATTATTATCGACGGGATGTCAACATTTGCAAGTTTTCTAGCCTACAAATATTGTAAACTAGAAATCGTATCCACTAAAAAAGAACACTCAGTCTAAAGTTTGAACTTGATACTTGAAATATTGTCACGAGTATCTTTGGGGGTAGCGCATTTTATTTAAAGAATAACTTCTCAGAGAAGAGCCTCGTCGCGATAAGTACAATGACGGGGTCTCAATGCTTCCTTTAATCTACCACTGAATGTTCTACTCGTGAGGACACGCCTTGTTTAGCGTGCCGGGGGGTAACTGAGGTAGACCGGGATCGCGTTGCGTGGGGTAAGAAGAGATGATAAAGTAAGCACGTTTAGTTTATAACAATAACAATGTATTAACGATAAAACTTTAACAACAATTATTGGTCAGAGAAAATGAGATTCTATTATACCCGATTACTACGGTGCGCATGTTTTCTCGATTTGAGGTACTGTTCATAGGTCTTTGTTTACTGTCTTATAACTTATAGTTTTTCTTAAGGGTTGGGTTTTATTTAAGAGCACTAAGAGATTTCACCAAACTTTTTAACTGACTATTTAGACACTTGTCTTTCTCAACACTCTGACAAACTTCTTGTCAAGACTTTACTATGGAGTTGTGCAACCCCTGGTCCTAGCAGTCGTCAAGTGGCTAACCGGTACCAGGTTTGGTAGGAAAGGAATGGAACCTAAAGCAGTCGTATGACTAACTCTAGGAGCGGATAGAACCCAGGAGGCAGTCGTCAAGTGACTAACCTTGGGAGCTGGAGGTGAGACTAAGTCTGCCGAACTGAGGGTTCGGTAGCGTATTTATATAAAACAAAGTGATGATCATTGCATGCATAAGGTTCAAAGTCGCTCCCATTGATTGCTCGCGTTGTTTATAGTTTGCCTTTAATGTTTATATAACAATCTTCAAGTTCAAGTTCAAACTTGTGATATTTGTTTAGTAGCTTATGCATTTTAGTAGATTACAATATAATAGTATATTATGATATAAGTGTATAAGAGGGCCTTTAAAGCACGCGAGACATATTTCAAACACGACGCGCAGCGGAGTGTTTTGTAAGTCGCAAGGGCTTTAAAGGCCTCTTATACACGTATATCATACGCTATTTTTTATTACGAATGCATCATAATCTCAAAAATGTTTTAAATATTAAACTTAAGGAATATATTTACGAATATATTAATCTGTCACATTTGACATGATAAAATGTTTCTATAGCAACCTTTAAAAAAGTAGGCGCATTATAAATATCATTTTAAGCACGCTGCAGCGTGCGATAATCATGGATTATGATGCATGCGTAATAAAAAATATTATAATTATTATCTAAACATGTTTTAAAAACAATCAGTAAACTTTCAACAAATTTTAGTATAAAAGAACGTGCAAAACGAGTAAACGGCAGCTTGGTCATCTGGTTAGTCGTACCTTCAACGCAAACGCTTTCTGGTAACAAGTCCAAACCCTCCACACCTGGTCATCTGGTTGGTCGTACCCTTAGGGCAAACGCTTTCTGGTAACAGGCTCGGGCGCCCCTAAAGTTACGTCAGTGAAAAGTAAAGTGAAGTGAACCATAAATCAAAGTGAAACTAAATTAAAACATACCAATATAAATTAAAGGAATTAACTCCTCAATCTAACAAAGCTAAAAGTACTTTCAAGGGAACCTCAAATTGTTTCAAGGGAACCAAATAGGGTGAGTCCGGTTCCTCTTTGACACGTGGTGGAGGCTGCCCGGTCTGATCTCCGTACGTAGGACCTAGGACCATGAACTCGTCAAGGAGATAACCTTTGGAGGCTGCCGTTCTGATCTCCAGTGCCGTTTATTGGGAGCCGCCGTTCTGACCCCGGCGTTTCAGCTATTTATATTTATATGGTGGAAGTGCCATTCCGACCTTTCTACAAGTAACACCATTTTGACCCCCGTACACATAACAGTGCGAATTACCGAAAGGGAAAAGCCACTCTGATCAGGCACGTTTAAAAAATACCTATCAGTGCGAACTAGCGAAAGGGAAAAGCCACTCTGATCAGGCACGTTTAAAAAGACCTATCAGTGCGAACTACCGAAAGGGAAAAGCCACTCTGATCAGGCACGCCTTAAAAGTGAACCAGTGAAAATTAATAAAGCCATAAGGCCAAGTGCTGTTTAAATCAACTACATATAAAAGTAATCTACGTAACTAAACATTCGTTCAAATCAAGTAATCTATCCGCCCGTCAGCCCAATTGTGACAGCCCTTCAGGCCAACTCTCCCTCTCTCTCTGCTGTTCGTGGTTAACATTTTCGCGAGGAACTTACGAGATATGCATTCCCGAATATTGTGGTAATACTTACAACCTTATATACTCAACCTGAAGTTAATAAAACAAACCTTTTTTACACGGAGTGTTTCTATCCATCTCTGCCAACTACCTATATCTGAGCTCCGTCTCCTGAAAGAGCACAGCGCAACTACTGCAACGAAGTCAGTTTCATAGGCAACAAGTGGAAGGAGCGTCTTATGTGACAATATGTATAGATGTATATATAAAGTTATAAGGAAAGTAGACAGTATATGAGAAGATAGTAAACGAGAATATAGTAATAGAAATAAAGGAAAATAAGTTAACACGTTCAAGGATACCCGCGGCATATGACGTCAGGGACATACTGCAAAATCTCACACGAGAAAATCAGGTATGACCTCAAAAACACTTTATCTTCGTTAGTTTTCAAGCTAGAAAAAAAGAAAAGAAAGTAAATAGGTGTGTGCTTTAAATTGGCAAAAATAA
>JAEQML010070483.1:0-16755 GCA_016904865.1 Pissodes strobi | reverse complement strand
TATTGTGAGGAAGACTGTGAGGTAATGAATTATGAAGAGTATTTTTATGATTTTAAGAATGGTGATTTTCTTTCAATTAATTATCATTTGGCTAGCATAGATTGGGATGCTTTGTTTAGTAATAAAACAACTAATGAAATTGTAACTTTATTTTATGATATTATATACTCTTTAATAGAACAATTTATCCCTCTAAAGAAATATAAAACTTCTACTTTTCCCTCTTGGTTCTCTTCTGAACTTCGCCATTTGATAATACAGAAAAAACAAATACATAAGAAGTTTAGAATTAGTGGGTTACAGGTGGATTATGAGCACTTTATGTCCTTAAGACATCAGTGTGAAGTTTTGAGGGATGCTTGTTATGAACAGTACATCAATAGAATGGAGAGCAACCTTTCTGCGGATCCAAAGTATTTTTGGTCATTTATCCAAAGTAAAAGAGGGACATTTAATATTCCTTTTTATTTATTTATTTATTTATTTATTTACTTTTATTGTCATAATAAGCATTCACAAGTGAACATTGACAACGTCAGTGTATAAAACAAATATAAAATTATACAAAAAGAGTCGATCATAGCACACTACAAATAATAATCCTGAACACATAAAAAACAACAGATCGGTAACAAACAAGCATTACAACAGCTTACACAATAAATTATACAATTTTTACAATTCAGAGCAGCGAACAGCCCAACCCATTTAAAGTGCAAAGTTAGTTATCCAAAAAGTCATTTAGTGAATAAAATTCATTATCTATTAGAAACCTCTTCAAATGATGCCGGAACGATTCCCTACTCTGAATGGCTTTAATGTCATTAGGCAAAGCATTATACACCTTAATGCAGCTCAATAGAGGACCCTTATGAAACAGAGATGTTCGGTGAACAGGAATAACCAAATCACTTCTACCCCTAGTATTGACATTATTAGAGACGTCGCTATTCTTAACAAACATAGTAAAATTAGACCTAGCAAACATAGCGCAACTATATACAAACAAAGATGGTACGGTCATGATATTTAAATATTTAAATTTGCCCCTACAAGAATCTCTGTAATACATTCCTAACATAATTCGAACTATCCTCTTCTGAGTTACAAATACTCTACGTGCATTTTCAACTGTGGCACGGTACCAAAACATAATACTGTATGAAATTACAGATTGAACCCCAGCCATATAGAACATTCTCACAATATTTAAACTCACCTGGTGACGCAAGAAACGAATGGCGTATGCTGCCTTACTGATCTTACTTACAACATTATCAACCTGTTGCGTCCATTGAAGATTCTCATCTAAAGTTACTCCTAGAAATTTGACAGACTGTGTTTGCTCTATGGTCTTACCATTAACGGAAACATATAGAGACTCGTTCTTGTTATCTCGAAAAACAATTAAAGAAGTTTTGGCGGTATTTAAAATAAGCTTATTGGCTGTACACCATTCTAACACGTTTTCTGCAATCTCAATGGATTTTTTTGACAACAAATTCCTGTCGGCCGACGCCACTATGCATGATGTGTCATCTGCAAATTGGTACAAGGAAGAAATGTTAATCCTTTTATTAAGGTCGTTGGCAAATATTAAAAACAAAATTGGGCCCAATATGGAGCCCTGTGGAACACCTTTTCTTATCTTGATAGCTTCAGAGAACACTGACTGCTGACCGGAGCCGACACAAACCGTCATCATTCTATTTGTCAGGTATGATCTTAAAAAATCGTTAGTTGAACCGCGAACACCATAGTACTCTAAC
This sequence comes from Pissodes strobi, assembly GCA_016904865.1. Lineage (NCBI taxonomy): Eukaryota > Metazoa > Arthropoda > Insecta > Coleoptera > Curculionidae > Pissodes > Pissodes strobi. Next base: position 14,986 of record JAEQML010070483.1, on the reverse strand, counting down.
TTGCGCAATAATATATCATGATCAATCAAGTCAAATGCTTTACTTAGATCAAAATATAAACCCGAAACCATCATACCCCTATCTACCTGTTCCAATATGTAGTTAAAAGACTGAAATATGGCAGTAATAGTTGAGCGGTTTGGCAAAAAGCCATGCTGCCCAACGTAAAATAAGTTGTTTTTTACAAAGTAATCCAGCAGCCTAACATAGAATATCCTTTCAAAGATTTTTGAGAAAACCGGCAAAATAGACACTGGCCGATAATTTGAAATATCATGGTGGATTCCTTTTTTATAAATTGGCACAACCTTAGCCAGCTTCAACTTACTTGGAAAAAAACCTCGCTCAAAGCATTCATTAATAATACCAGCTAAGGGAACGCTAATAGTTTCAGACACTGCTTTCACAGCACAGATAGGCACCCCATCTACACCTGTCGAGTACTTCATCGGTAATAACTTAATGATCTGATTAACCTCTGCAGAGTTAGTGGGCAGGAGAAAAAATGAGTACGAAACCGGCTGCATGCCGTTACCAAAAACAGAACGATCCAAACCATCGGAAAGATTACCAAGATCAAACTGCCGCAAGAACAGACCCGCCAACACATTAGCGTCCGTAACTAAGGTCTGACCCTGCAAAAGCTGGACTGGAACATTTTTTTTATTATTTTGAATATTATTAAGAAGACGCCACGTTGACCTAGTCACATTACTAGAAGTTGATATTATACTATTGTTAAAACCCTGTTTAAATTGCCTAGTATACTTTTTGAAAACTCTTCGTTCATTCTTGTAATGAATCAAAATTTGCTCATCATTCGTCTTTCTGTACAGAGCATGCATGTCACGAAGATTCAAGGACCATTCTCTAATTTCGTCTGTTATCCATTTCTTTCCAGTGCTGGTCTTAATGGTAGTTTTTTTTAAGTGGTAAAAAAATGTCAAAATAATAACTGAATATATTGAAGAAATTATTGTATTTTTCATCACAGTCATGCGCTGACCCCACCTCGGCCCAATCTTCACCTCCGATTGCATTCCTAAAACCGTTAATGTTTTGTTCATCAAAATGTCTACGCCAACATGTTGGCTTTTCTGCTCCTACGTTCTTATTTTTAAAATTTAGTACCAGCGCAAAATGATCAGAAATATCTGTTTTTATGATGTTACCAGTATACTCCCTATCATCCAGAGTAGAAAAAACATTATCCAATTGACTGCTGCTCATGCTTGTTACCTTAGTCATACCAGAAATATTCGACCTTAAATTATATGTCAAAAACAACTCGCAAACATTTATTGCATCCCTATCAGGCACATCAAATCTTACATTAAAGTCACCACACACATACATAACTTTACCCCTACCAAACATCTCATCCAGCAGGCAACCCATTACATCCAAAAAAATAGACACATTACCACATGGGGAGCGATAGACAGAAATCACAATACAAGCATCATCATCCAATGTGACCTGTCCACAGCAGAATTCACAGTCCATAGGTACAGGTTTTACAACCGTATTAAGGGCTTTAACATTTAATTCGGATTTGGTATAAATAGATGTACCTCCACCCCTAATTGCATTTCTACAAAAACTACTTACTAGAGTATAATTATTCAATCTACACATCTCTATTTCATCATCATTGAGCCAGTGCTCACTCAAACAAACTATTTTTGGTTCAATCTCATCCAATAATATATCTAGGTCGTTAATTTTATTTCTAATACTTCCGACATTAAAAGTCAACACTTTAGCATCCGTTAGCTTGTCTCTTGAGGAGACTGAACTGCTTCTAAAAAATTAGGTCTTACATTAGTACAGCCAATGGGCAAAACTGTTACCAACTGATTGTCTTGCTCCTCTAGAGACTCGCTCCGTGCGCCAACATTAGCCTGAAAAGAAACACCATCACATGTAACAGAAGAGTCATTACCGGAGTCGCTATTATCACTGGGATGAGATACCATATTATTTCCCAGGTCCTCTATTTGTGCGTCTGTCGATATACTTTTCAGAACTATACTATTAAAACTATTACCCAATTGATTCAATACGTAATTACTTAAAACACTACACATAGAGAATATATTGTGTCGAAAATATATACCCTGTTTATAATTTTCAACAATCCTAATGGATGTATTGTTTCTTTTGTTGAAGGTGCAAATATAATCATAAATTTTTGAACAAACAGAATTGAACGAATAATGCTTGATAGCCACAATGCAATTCGTAAATTTAGCAACAGCGAAAAGTGACTTCAAATCTGAAACTCTTTTTATAATTATTGATCTAAGGTCTAATGAGATAACAACACAATCAGAATTCGAATAATGTTTAGCATAATCAAAAATTTTATCTGATAATGTTTTTAAATCAACATACGGTTGTGTAACTCCCAATATACTGTAGTCTTTCATTATCACGTTTTTTCGTAAACAAATGGCCCAGTCTCTGCAGCTCTGATCACCAAGTAATAAAAGCTTCTTACTTCTTAGGAAATCGCCAACGTTCAAGTCAGATGACTTCATACTTAATTGTCCTCTATGCAAAAGTGGGCTGGAAGGATCAGGGTCCGGTATTGTGGATTTAATAATTTTTAGCTCTTCCAACTGTTTTTTCAAGCTATTAATCTCAATGTGATAGGATTGATTCTCAGCTTCTAAAGTTCTAATTGAAGAAATCATGCCTCTACTGAAGTCATTCAGTTCGGTCAGCTCTGCTTTAAGATTATTGATTTCTTCAGATTGAGCAAGAATTTTATCTTCCAAAGATTTTTTTTGTTCACACAATTCACATACTTCTTGACGTAATCTAACAACCTCCCCACGCTTTGAATTTAATGAATCTATCATCTTTTTTTCAGATTCAAAAACTTCCTCCTCAAATTCTTGCGTCCTACGACGTTGCTTCTTATACAACGTGTCCCTATTCTTTATTTCTCTCTTAAGGCCTTCTATTTCTATATGGAGACCTGAAATAAGATCATTTTTTTCGGCCACAACGCTTTCAAACTCTTCCTCCTTTAAGATGCATTGCCTTTTTAAATTGAGATGGGTCTCCTGAATTTTCTCTATTTCGGAAACAATGGGCTGCAGTCGAGTATCTGAATCCAGTTGTAAATTGCGACATTTTCTTGAGCAGAATATCTTGAAATCACCCAGCCTTGTATGTTCCTTGAAGTCTCTAGCGAGACAACTAGGGTGAAACGTATCAAAGCAAACAATACAAACAAAAAGCTTATGTGCTTTGTTCGCACAGCATCTAAATTTGAACTTTTCCTCCATCTCAATATAGAAAGCAAAAAACAACAAATAACTTATAGCCGTTCATGCATGGTTCAGTTTATTGTAAATAAAGGGGATTCCACAAAATCACAACAATAATTTAAAATCCACAAAAAATTGGTCGTTCCCACAGTATAAACATCTGGTAGATAAGAAATATTTATTGCTGATAAAGGCAAAAACGAACTATTTTTTTTCCTTTTCTGTGAAATATTTATGCAGAAGGAAGTCTAAACAATTTTCACTTTTCTGTCGTTTCACTAGTCCACTTCATAAAACCAATATGCATACTGGAAGGATCACAGTTTTCCCAACAAATGGACACCAAATGCACAATAAAAGTATCAAAAATAATCCACAAAAACAGTAAAACACGAGAGCGACGTTAACATTACACATTAAACATTCTCGACCACCTCTCCCCCCCTTTTCTAGAATGACCTATAATGGCAAGGTTAGCTTGAATGCTAAGGACACTGCAAATATGTTTGCTGAGTGCTTTTCTTTGGTATACTCAGATGAACAACTCAATACTGTACCTTCTTTTAATTTTGAAAATTCAATTTGTTTAAGTGCTGTATCATTGTCAGTAACAGAAGTATATGATGTTATTGTTTCCTCTAAGAATAGGATGTGTTCTGGACCAGACGGAATCCCAGCATTTTTTCTTAAACAATGTTTGTGTACAGTTACGAGACCCATATGGATTATTTTTAACTCTTCTCTTGGTTCGGGTTGTTTTCCGGCCCATTGGAAGAAAAGCTTTTTAAAACCGATTTTTAAATCTGGGAATAGAAGTGACATGACCAACTATCGTGCGGTTTGTAACCAATCAGAGTTACCAAAATTACTGGATTGTCTTGTTGGTAGGAAAATAGCATGGAATTTTAGAACTGTTTTTAATCTGGAACAATTTGGATTTGTGAAGGGAAGATCAGCTGATGTCAATTTGGTTTTATATGTTAATCACATATACAATAGTTTGGAGAGGGGATCTCAGGTTGACTCGATTTATACAGATTTCTCTAAAGCTTTTGATCGGGTCGATCATGGGGTCCTCTTAGAAAAACTAAAGGCTCTAGGTATTGTTAACCCTCTTCTTCAATGGATATCGGAGTTTGTTGGAGGAAGAACTCAGGTGGTCAATCTTGGAGGCTCATTATCGGAGGAAATATGTGTGCCGTCAGGGGTACCACAGGGTTCCCATTGTAGCCCTGTTTTGTTTTGCCTTTTCTTGATTGATTTGGTGGACTATCTGAAAAATTGCAGTGTTTTGATGTTCGCAGATGATGTAAAACTCTTTAGAACCATTGAGTCTTTGAATGATGCTGTTCTTCTACAGGAGGATCTTCAATCGTTTTTTGATTGGTGTACTTTAAACAAAATGTCACTTAATATTGACAAATGCCATAAGATTACTTTTTCAAGGCAAAGAAAAACTATAAATTTTATTTATTCAATAAATAACTCTCCAATTAACTCTAAAGCAGAAGTCTCTGACTTGGGAATCTGGATGGACTCAAAATTATCATTTGAGAGCCACATCAATCAGGTAACGAATAGGGCAATGAGGGTGCTTGGTTTTGTTCAGCGTTCAACTGTTGACTTGTCCTTGTTTACTTTTAGAATGTTTTATTGCTCCCTTGTTAGGCCAATTTTGGAGTATGGGTCAGTTGTTTGGTCCCCATCTTACAATTGTTACATTGAACAGCTAGAGAGGGTCCAGAATAAATTTTTGAGAATTGCTGCATTTAGGAGTGGATATCATAGGGATGAATATAACTATCAATGGGTAAGGGATAGTCTAAATTTGCCAACACTAGAATCAAGAAGAATTCTACTAGATCTATGTTTTTTACATAAGGTAATAAATGCTGCTATAGACTGTCCTCAATTGTTGTCACATTTTAAACTTAGAGTTCCTTCTCGAAATAACAGACAGTCAGAAACTTTTATAGTACCATTTCACCACACTAACTATGGCATGAATGAACCAACTACACGACTGGTTCGCAGGGCTAATGGCCTGCTGGGACAAATAAATTTGTTTGACTCTAAATTTGGTAACTTTAAGAACAAACTGAAACAAATTTTGTAAAATATTCTATCATCAACCCAATTGTTCCCTTGTAAGTGGTTCTTGGCTGTGTTAATAGATTTAGTGTAGTTACTGTGATTTTGTTTTGTGATATGTGATACTTTTTACGTAATATGAATGTAATTTATTATATTTTGTATGTATATTTTAATAACTACAATGTAAATGGATTCCGTTGATAAATAAATTAAATTAAATTAAATTAAAACCAACTTCATACATTTTCAAAGCAAAAGTAATAATGGCACACCTCAATACACAGTAAACATTCAAAATAAAGAGAGAGAACAGGCCAAAACCACCAAATTTCTGGGACTTTTGGGTTTCACCTATATGGCCCAGGTTCAAACACCGTTGCTTTTTTATTATTTCTTTAAGATTATGTTTCTAAACAGTTTTTTTCTTGATTTTGGGTTGGATATGTCTTGAGTCTTGGGTTAATTTGGGTTAGCATTTGGTTAGTTTCCTTTTACTACCCACAAGAATCTTGACTGGTCTGCACATAGAAAAGAAAGAAAGAAAGAAAAATATTTATTGTGCAACAATTATAAACAATATTGTTACACAAAAGGCAAACATTCGCGTAAGCTTTCTTCCATGTTGCCTGTACTCAAAAACTTACACCATAGCTGGCATTAAATGTCTCTTATAGCTTATTTTAAATGTCTCTCTAGAACTATTCAAAATCATATTGTAAGCATCCGAATTCAAAAAATCCACAGCCAGGAATGCAAAACAGTCTCTAAACTTGGCAGTTGAGTGAGGAGGAACATCATACCTAACAACACCTCTAAGATTCCGGTTATGTACATCCTGTCTAGCAGTTATAAGCTGCCAAAGATAAACTAGGCGTCTCTTTTTAAAAAGACTATACATAAACAATGCAAAATGAAGCATAACCCACTGTTCGAACCTTAAATGCCCGCCATGAACATTATGTAGGGGTAATATGGTCAAACTTACCCACACAATACACATATCTAATACACGAGTTCTGAGCCATTTGAATTTTTCGCTGCAATTCAGCAGTTAAAATCTATAATAAACAACATCACAATAGTCCAAGAGAGGATATATTAAGGACTTGATCAGCATCAATTTAATTCTCTCTGGAAGAATATATTTAGACATTCATAGATATATCTGCATGGAAGTGTTAAAATACGCAGGTCAATAAAACTTTGCCTTACATCATCACGGTAACCGAGCCCAGCAATAATGCGCACTGCCCTCCTCTGCAAGGAAAATATTCTCTTCGCATGACACGAGTGACCCCATGCCAAAATAGCGTATACCGAGATGGACTGAAACACCCCATGAAAAGTCTGCAGCAGTGAAGCCTCCGGAAGTATGCGTGAAAGGCTTCTCAATAGATATATACTTTTAAGAAGACGTTTTGCAATGTAATCCGTATGCAATTCAAATTTCAGTGTCGGATCTAAGAATACTCCCAAAAACTTCACCCCTGCCGCGTTCACACACTCCAGCCCTCTCAACGCAAAATACATGCTGATTGTTTTATCGCCATTCAGAGTCAGTTTATTACTTTTAAACCACTCACTCAGATCATCCATACTTGCAGCAACTTTAGCATCCACAGCATTGATGTCATCGCTCGTCTCTATCTATGAAGTGTCATCAGCAAAAAGGAAGATCCTCGAGCCAGGTGGCTTTTATCATTCTTACCCTACAAGACAATGTTATTCTATAAGGCCTTCCTTCTTGCGGCTTGAAAAATCACGAATCTCAGTGAATTATTCCGCACCATTATTATATAACAAGTTGCCTAGAGAGTATAAATTGCTTGCTGAAAATATATTTAAGGTTAAAGTGAAGAGTTTTTTGACTGAAAGGGCATTTTACAGCATAGAGGAGTTTTCACAATGGAATTTCTAACAAAATATTTGTTTTATCCTGGTGATTGGTTTAATGTTATTAATGTATAAATTTTAATTGTCTTCTTTTTTAATTAGGATAATTGTTTGTTGGTACTTAATAATTGATATGTTTCTTCTTTTTTGTATTGTATATTTATATGTTCAATGTCAATATCAGCAGTTCCTTTGACTATAGTAATCATTGTCTTATTAGTACGTAAGTAAGTGACGTGACATGATGTATGTATATATTTTATTTTTGACGTGAGTAAAGATTTATTGTAATTTGTTAACTTGAATAAATATTTGTATTTGTATTGTATTTGTATATTTAAATGCATGTAAACTTTTTAATTTTATATAAACAGCTGTTAATTTTCTCGCGACATGAGCCTCAAAGTTGAAACAGCTATCAAAGGTGACACCAAGATTTCTAGCCTGATCAACCCAAGGCACCTCTACATGATTTACATGAACTGATGTATATAGACTGAACAATATAGGTCCCAGGATACTTCCCTGTGGAACTCCGTATTTTACTGCCACTGATTCGTATCTCACTCCACCCACCTCCACTATCTGAGTTCTATGACCCAGGTCACTCACAAACCAGAGGCACACCTGCTGAGACATACCACAATAATGCAACTTTGCGAGCATCATCTGATGATCGATCAAGTCGAATGCCCTGCTGAGTCAAGCAAGACGAGGCAAGACACCAACGACTGATCAGTATTCCGGGATATATCCGCTGTGACCCTGCTCAGAGCCGTTGCAGTACTATGGCCCTCCCTGAAGCCCGACTGAACAGATGGCAGAACATTATTAGCAGAAGTAAAGTCCTTCAACATGTTGGACACTAATATTTCCAACATCTTACCCAAGATTGGCAAGATGTTTATGGGTCTAAGATCACTTGACTCCTTCATTTTTACAGCCTTAGGTAATGGTCTGATAATGGAAGTCTTCCAGATAGCTGGAAATTGTCCTGACTGTAAGAAAGTATTATACAAAACAGGAACTATCGGCACAATAAAGTTAAGACTAAATAACAACATATCATAACTTAGATCATCAAAACCCTTACATTTTGATTTAATGCACTTAAATGCTTGGTATACATCATACTCAGTAATATTTTTGAACAAAAGTGTATTTCCTCCCAAGGCTAAGTTCAATTTATTATTCTTATAGTAGTTCAATGTGTCGCAATCATGGCGAAATCATATGTGAAAAGATCTCATCGGCACACTATGCCATCGTCAGTATGAGAGACATTGTCGGTCATCAGTCTCTGTTGTCATTTTATCATTCATATGTCCAGTCTCGTATATTGTATAGTATTATTTCCTGGGGCACTCATTCCCGCACCTTATCTCGCGTTTTTATCTTGCTATCTTGATTAGATCAATTTGTAGGGTAACCTATCTGGTGCACTGTGCGCCTCTGTTTTGCATGCTGCGAATAATGACTGTTTTTTCATGTTATCTTTTTGTGTGTGCTGCTTTGTATATAGCAATCAGAACAATTTTGAATGTAAGAGTAAGAGTAAGTATAAAGGTATTTAATTCACTACCCGGAGATCTGAAAGGGGTCAGACCATATATTAGATTTAGAACAAAGATTAAACGATTTTTTATTTCACATCCATTTTATTCAACTGAAGAATATTTTAGACACAATAAGGGCAATAATAGTAGGGAAGAATGAATGTATTGTAAGTAAGCTGAATGTATGTTGGTTGGTTTCGTTTTTTTTTTGTCTTTTTTATTACTTTTTCATTTTAACTCTATATAATATGTTTAAAACTTAAATTTTTGCTACGTTTAGTTTTACCTATCTAAGTTTAAGTGAAGATATTGACGACCCAATGTTCCTGTCAGCATAATGGCTATAGAGAATTTGAATTTGAATAAAAGAAAAACTGAACGACAACTCCTGCCTTGCCAACTTTGCAGATGACACAAATTTATTGGCGCTTGCTTCCGAGCTCTCAGATCTTCTTCTGATCCTTCTGAGAGATTAAAGGCAGCGCAAGAGTGGTTTTCCAAAAATAGACTGGTCCTTAATGCTAGCAAAACTAATTGCCTCTGCTTTCACACTAAGAAGAGGAGCAGGGACATTCCAGACATGATTCCTTTAACAAGTGACTCTCTTCAAACCCTTTTAACACACACAAAGTTCATATACATTGACCAAAATCTTGACTGGGTGGAACAACTCACCAGTGCTTGTCACAAGGTTAATGCAGCATGTTTCTCCCTAAGAATAATGTCTAAATTTCTCAATATTGACCATCTCAAAACAGTGTACTATGCCAATGCACACAATTCTCAGATGTAGTGATGCAGAGAGAGCTTTTATAGCTCAAAATAGAGCAAGAACCATGCTAAACTTAAAGAGAATGGATTCATGTAGGGGAAGGTTTAAGAGTTTGGGTTTTCTAACACTTGCTGGCCTCTACATATGTGAGTGTTTGCTATTCTTTTTCAAAAATAGGGAGAAGTTTGCTGAATTTAAGTAACAAAATAATCTGCCTAGTAGGTTTGTGTGGCTCAATTTCACTCAACATCTACTAACGGCCACTGAAAAAGGTCCTACCAATTCCTGTATAATAAATTACCTGACTATGTTAAGTTGAACAAAAACTTCATTAGCTTTAAGAAGTCTGCGAAGGATCTACTTTTGAAAATTGAACCCTATACAGTTCAAAAGTTTTTAGATTATGCGGTTTAATTTTAATTTAAGTGTGTCTTAATTTTTTAGTATGTTTTATGTTAAGGTATCTAAGTTTCTATTGACATAAGATTTATTATTAAAACTTTTTCTCTACTGATTATTACCAATTGTACTCTATGCATGCTTGTATTGTGCAAGTTTTTATTAATATAGACAATTTGATTTGATTTGATTTGATTAAATCACAGCCCCCATTCAATTTGAATTTTTAACATAAATAAAGCATGAAAAGGCAAGTTGAAAATTAATATCAAAATGTCATGGCAAATGCTACTTTTACTGATAAAAAACATTTTTTTATACAGAAACACCTTATATCTCTCATAGGAAGAATTTTTTTTTTATGGCAGTGGCACACACACTATAGGTAGATCCTATGGCGCTCGACGAGCGGTGTGTGTGCGAAGATGTTGATTGACACGGTTCTTGAATATTTGTAGGTTGTAATTAGTGGGAAACAGATGTCCTGGAAGTGAGTTCCACAGTGATGCAGTGCGCCAGACAAAGGAGTTCTGGTAAAGCGATGTTCTAGGTGTTTCTAGTTGTACGACGAACTGGTGCGCTCCTGCCGTCTGTCGGGACTGCCTGACAGGAGTTGCCAGGGGCGGGATTATGCGGGCCAAATCCTGGGAACATCTGCCGTGAAAGTATCTGTAAAACAGAGACATCTCGGCCACATGTCTGCGATGTTCCAGACTATCCAGATTCCGGGTCAACTCCGGATCGCCGACGAGACGCACAGCCCTCTTCTGAATGGAATCCAGCAGCTTTAGGGTATGCTTTGGTGCGGCACCCCAGATATGTGAGCAATATTCTAAGCACGGTCTTATTTGCGCTTTGTACAGCAAGAGCAACTGCTGCGGTGTATAGAGTTTTTTGTTGCGAAATAGCGCACCAAGCTTCTGGGAGGCTGATTTTGCGATGCTAGCAACATGGTCATGCCATGACATATTGCTGTTGACCGAGACACCCAGCAGCCCGATTGACGAGGATGAAGGAATGGTCGATCCTGCCATAATGATGTCAGGGCCCGCTGTATTGGCCCTCTTAGTAAACGTTGCTGCTTGGGTCTTTGCTGCATTGAACTGGACCAAATTTCGGTCGCCCCAAGTTTGAACTTTCTCCAGGTCTTGATTAATTGCTGTAATCTGCTCCTGTCTGCGGTGATGAGTCTCAGTCGCTGGTAAGGGTTTTTCTGATCTAAAGTGGGAGACAAGGGTACTGTCATCTGCAAAACTGTAAACAGGATTATTCGTTTCGATCAGCAGGTCATTAATATAGATGAGGAACAGAGTTGGTGAAAGTATTGCGCCCTGAGGCACGCCTCATATAACAATAATAATTTCTTCCAGTGTAAGTAGCGTTTGTCGTGACATTTTGGTATTGATTTCCAGCTTGCCTATTGATGCTTTATATATGCTAAAAATATAACTCAAATTGTTTGGGATTTAATTGAGATATAATGTACTACACATATTGAAATAATATATTTTTTCAGTACAAGTAACATTTGTCATGGCATTTTGATATTGATTTTCAGCTTGCCTATTCTTGCTTTATTTATGTTAAAAGTTGAAATTGAATTGTCAGTGATTTAACCAAGATATAAGGATCTTTTCATACAAAATATTATTTTTTTTCAATGTAAGTTACAAAGTGAGATTTTTACAATTAATATTGTTACTTTTTTCCCGTGGGTTCTTAACAGAATTACAACTTTGCTATTTTCAACTAATACTCTCTTTATTCACTACCACTGTATATAATTTAACTCACTAAACTAGTCTTATAACTTTACCACTAATATCTATTCAACACTCAATGATTAACTGAACTGAACTGAACTCTCCGACTGACTAACATTCGCCTTAGGTCTGCTTATATATAATCTTAAATCTATCACGAATATTCGGGAAGTATTCCGAGGCCACTCTATATTATCTCGACGAGGCCATCGAGATAATTCCAGCTATCCCGAAACTTCCCGGCGGGCCGGTCGATGATTCATACAGACAGAGAAGCGAGGGGCACGGCGGCGGCTAGTTTTATAGGGTAGCACAAAAACGTTCGGATGGTTGTTAGGCTAGCCGTAACAATATTATTGTTTTATTATGCCTTATTTGGCCTAAGGAGGTAGCTTCACATACATTATAGAGTCTAATCATAGATGAATATAGCTAACGCAATAGATAGAACAAGACACGGCAACGTTCGGGCCCCCCTAAATGGATGCAAGCTTTGCAAAATCTGCATCCATACGAGAAATCAACGCGCAATGTTGCCATGGTTCACCATGTGTAATGCACGAGACAAAATCAGACGAGCGTAACGACCGGCCGGCGGGCGGCCGCGACGCTAGGATTATTGGCTTCAGCCCGACTTTTCATTATTTTTCGCCGATTATTGCAGGTGGCAACAAATTTCAACTATTTCGTGTTTATTCAGTCTTTATCGAAGGGTGAATCGACACGTCCGAGCGTCGGCGTCGCTGTAGTAGTCATAAAACATGTCTGGAAATAAATGTGAATATTTTAATTGTGGACTTAGTAGGCGCAAAAATAAAGATGTTCATATGTTTAGATTTCCAAAAGACGAAAACATTTCAAAGCAATGGATAATACATTGTGGTATGTACCTATCTATTTGAAATTGCGAGAAGAAAACAATGTATATTTATTATCGACTCCGAGTGGCATCATACAGGGTGACCAAACAAATATGAAAAAAATATTTTTCGGATACTTCCATGTTCTTAAATTGCTCGGACCCATTGGTTTAGTTTTCACGGGGGGGTGCATTTTTCTCATATGATCTACTTCGTAACCTTACGCCCTTAGCGGGGGCGAGTGTCACCTCTAAGATTAAATGTGTATGTTTGTTTAAGTGTCTTTTCACTCATAAAAAAAATCTTACCCTTTCCAAGTTTTAAGTTAAAGTAACAGATTGTCAAAATTTGTTTTTTTTTTAATTAGTTAAATAAACATACCCAAGATTTTGAGGCTTATAGTCAGTCAGTAACATTATATAATAATGGAACCTTACTTTTGTTGTCAAAATTTAACGCAAACTTTTTCGATTAAGTAAACCCGTGATAAATGAACCTCATCAAATCACGAACCGCAGGCGAGGGATTTTGGGAGTTCATTTGTCGAGGGAGTCTATACTCAAAAGCGAAAAACTTTGAGGAATAGTTTTACCTGTATAATGAGAATGACCCAAAATATATTTAACCGAACTATTTGCCAAAAGAAAATTAGTTTTTCGAAAAAGTGCTTTTGCTCATTGCTCACAATAGGTCAAACTTTTCAAAATTTTCATTGACTAGCCGATTTTATGTAATCTTTGACGTTCAAGCGGAAACTTTGTCGAAAAATTGATTCTAGGGATTTTGTCGATGAAAACGTCGGCTATTGGATGAATTTCAAAAATAAAGCGTTTTATTGGTTGACGCGTATGAGGATAAAAATACCTTTAGCTTAAAATTGAAAGGTTGACAAGGATGATTTTGATTAATTATTATTATGCAATTTAATTTTAGTTAATGCCAATTCAGGGTAAACCAGAAATGAGCTCAAACAAGTAAATATAAAAAACTAGTACTTATAATACACCTACATACCTCCCACTCTGCAGTGTGGCCCAAGTTAAGTTTGTCGTCCATTTTTCAATGTTAAATAACTTATTTATTTGGTGACCGATTTTAGTGATTTTCTGACACATTACCAATTTGAATATTTAAATATCACCAAGTGGACTAAACGTATTATTAGGCTCAAGTCTCGGTTCAAATATAATAAGTACTTTTCGGCTCGTTGGGCGAGTAAACTTTAAAGCCTTAAAAATCGACTGTTTTTATACACTGTTTTTTACCGGGGTCATTTTCAACACTATATTAGAGCGTGGCTGACGTAAAATACAGGCTATGGCGCGAAAAGTCTGAGGCTCATTGTTGTTATGGAACTTGACAACTGACCAACGCAAATAAACTCCATTACCACAATGAGCCTTAGTTGATCACGTGACTTTTCGCATCATAGCCTGTCTTTTACGTCAGCCACGCTTAGAGCCTGTGCTGAAAGTTGGAACAGGATTTCAGGTTCAGGAAATCATTGCGCGAAAAAAAACTGAGAATAATCTTAAAATCACGTTTTCCTCGAAAAATGTGTATTTGTTGTGCATCTGCTACTTAATAATATGTAGGTAGGTATCTCCATTTCATAGCTTTGTCATGTCGATGATACAAAAACGTATTTAAATTTTGAATCAGATGATCTTAAAGGACAAATCAACAATTTCGATGCTGAAAAATAGAAAAAATTTTGTGGTAACGACCTGCTCTGGAGTTGGAAAGCAATGGTTAAGAGATGCACAAAAAGTATAATTTTTTAGCCGAAAGATGCAAATATTTTTTCGATTTGTTTTTTTTTGCATAGTATTAAGTTTTCTTAAACCTGAGATACGAAACTTCTACTGTTTCAGCTCTATTGCTTCAGCATTATTGCTTACATTAGGTGTAATGAGCAATGCTATGCTATGCAATAAATTATTGCTTATAAGAATGCGATTATCAGGTGATGCAAAATTATTTGCATGTCATCAAATTAGGACATGTCCTAATTTTATTGCATATAGCATGTAACATGTAATTTTGGGTTAAAACAAGTTCCAAGCTTAAAAATATACCCAAGCCGCGTCACACATAACCTATATATTACTATAAAGTATATATTTTTCATCACTATTTTTCCTATTATTTCGCATTTTTTTCAAAAATTATACGGAATAAGTAAATAATATTTCGTACTATTATAAAAGTATCAATATATCCTTGCTATTTTGTTTCGAAACTGTTTAGTTAGCATTACTTATTAAACAATGTTCTTCAATAATTTCCTGCTATGAGTATTTTGCATGGACCATGTTTAGCATGTGCTATTTTTTATTGCATGGCACGTAGTGGAAACGGTCTTTTA
>JAEQML010070482.1:0-16757 GCA_016904865.1 Pissodes strobi | reverse complement strand
TGATGTTCTTAATTCTCCTCAACCTATGAGAACCAAGCTGATTACAAAAGGATAAACCGGTAATAGGGCCCATGTTGTTTAAGAATTTCGACGCGATACCACTAAGGATTTCGAGAGATCCATTTGAATTTGGAATAGGATTTCGGGACTTTGAAAGGGTTTCGGATCATACAATATAGATGTATATAAGAAAAGTGGTTATTTTCAAAACAGAAAAGCATGCAATTATTATGTTGAGAAAGATAAAGAATGGGGGCAAATATCAACTTATACGTACCGGTACTCTTGAACGAAAAGAAAATGTGCCTATTTGATATCTGCAATAGGCATAACGGCCAGATTAAAGTAATTCAAGGTTAAAAGCTCTTTAGAAACAAACATGGTTTAAGGTCTAAACTCGTCTAGGCGATAGAATAATGATGTTTCGTTAACGGTGGTGAACCAAATTTCAACGTGGTTGTCTCAAGACTGTATCCAATTCACATAATTATTTATTTGGCTTAATTTCACGTACTTCGACCACCATTACAAATTCTGGTCTACTGAACGATTTCCATTGTATGGTAGAATATCACGCACAGCATTGAGATAAAGTAAATGTTTGGTTGAACATTATTGGTAACAATATTATGTACCCTTTTTTTCATAAAAATATAAACTAACCTATAATATAACAATTCCATTTCCGAACTAGCTAAGCTATTTCCTATTTAAGATTTAGATCAATTTTCTTCAGCAAAATGGATAACCTTATAAACATGAATCCATTGGACATTTTCGTGTGGGGTATTTAAAAGCGATAGCATGCAGGTATAAATAACATTTTTATTAGAAATAAATGTATAATATTTCATTTCAAGTTGTGGTCCCTATCGTATGCAAACAAAAAAGCCAAGGCAAACATTACGCAAAACAATTCAGTACTAATATTTCGACGTGGTATATTTCTTGGCTTCATTATGCATAAAATGTAGCAAACAGAGCTATAGAGAACAGAAAAGCTGACTAGTTCGAGATTTCGAATCGATTTCCGATGGCCTTCGAAATTTCGGGAGGATTTTGAAAGGATTTCGCGTGATTTCGGAAAAAATGTACAGCGATTTCGGGAGTGAGCCTGAGCCGCCGCGCCGCGCCGCCGCCGCGAGGGGAGAACCACTGAGGCAAAAATGTGACAGTATTGCGCAACACTAGGGATTTCACATGATTTTTAGCGATTTCGCATGATTGCGCGTGATTTCTTGGGCATTAATGTGCGAAGGCGTCGCGGACTGATTTTTTAATATTGTAACGAGCAACTTTTATAGGCGACGTAACTTTGGAATAAGCGAGGACGTGACAACCCTGCAAGGCGAGTGGCGCACGACGGCAGAGGGAGTCATGAAGTTATGATGTATGTACTTGTTGAGGTTTAAGGTTTCGCCTATATAATAGGGGAAATAAAACGTGTTAGTAAAAAGTGTTGTTTACAGATCAGAGGTCCGGATAACCTACGGATTGTGTTATTTGTTGTGGACAACGGTGAAAAACGCGATTTCGGCGAGTTGAATCACGTTGGCGTCTTCTTTTTTTGTGAGTGGCGGTATCACAAAAATTCATAACAATTGGCGGGCGTTTGACATTGGATAATTTTTGATAAAGTCACTATAAGTGCGTGTGTTTATTGGTGTGTAAATATGTTTTTCTAATCATGCCTATGGAGGAAGGCAGAAGTGACGAGTTAGAGCTCGATTACGAGCTTGAATTGAGCGAAGGTGACCACGGCGAAGGCGAATCAGCGATGGAAGAGGAAACAGTCTCCATGATACATAAGCTGTTGAAAGGCGGTCTGACAGCTAGTATCCAGCAGATTGTGGTAGCCGTAATGGCAAATGCGACAAAGCAAACGGCAGCCGTTGGTACTGGCGGCACCAAGGGCAACAGGAAAGGCGCAAAATCGGGTGAGAGGATGTTTGTAACGAAAGGGCGGACTCCGCTTGTAGCTCGGGGTGTATGGAGCCAAGCGCAAGGGCAGGTGGCGACATTATTGACCCTTTCGATCCTGACAGCCAGGACTGTAGCGTAGTCAGGTGGTTGAGCAAAATTGATCAGTTGGGCGATATTCATGAATCGTCGAACTATGAGAGAGCGTATTTTATGCAGGCGAAATTGCAAGGCGCAGCAAAGGGCTGGTTAAATCGGCTCGATTAATATGACGTTTTATGGGAAGACTGGAAGGCGGCTCTAAGGAAGGCGTTTCCTAGAGTGCATGACTTTGCTCAGCTGCGCAAGGAGATGATGGCGAGGGTTAAATTGGACGGCAAAACCATGACCCATTACTTTATGCAAGGGATCACAACCTCCAACTAAATTCCTCAAAGACGCAAATCATTATTTTTAGCTCTAACTCACAAACGAGAAACCACTTGTTGGACAACTTTTCGGTCACGTTGGATAATAATTTGATTTCTGTCAAGGAAGAGGCAAAGAGTTTGGGTGTTATATTTGATAGTTCACTTCTGTTTGAGACTCATATATCTGTGAAGGTTAGATCGGCATATGCAAGACTTGATAATCTGTATAAACTAAAGCAATTCATTATACCAAAGACAAAATATTTGCTATGTAATTCTCTTATTTTGTCCCTGTTTGACTATGCAGATTCGGTATATGGTGATTCACTTTCGGCTAATACCAGTCGAAAAATACAAAAAGTACAAAACTCATGTATGAGATTCTCCTATAATATTCCTTTTCGAAGCCACATTACACCATTTTTAAACGATAACAACATACTTAGTATGGAAAATCGGCGCAAATATCACATGTATTTACTTATACATAGGTTAATGAAAAGTGGCCAACCACCATACTTAAGAGAACTTTTTATTCCCTTTACACATAGCCATAACACTAGAAATAATAATATTTTTCAAATACCACCTCATAGAACGGCAAATTATCGAAAGTCTTTTCTTTTTGTCGCCACATCGTTATGGAATAATATACCTAACAACATGAAAGTTGCAGAAACTAATGTTTTTAGAGCATATATTAAAACCTATTTAATGGATTCACAAACTAATGCTTGAATGCTACTTTTCCAATGACCTTAATGAGATTGTTAATTATGATGAATTGATATATAATGTGTTCGGTTGTTCTGTACTTGTTGTACTATGTTTTTGCTTTTTTTACTAAGTAATTTCTTGGTCGAATTTTCGGTTTCATTTCCTAATGTCTCTGTTTTCCATGTATTGCGCTCTCCAATTACATTATGGATCGTATACTTCACATTCTACTTTAGCATTTATTAGTAGTATAAGTTATTACTTAATGTAAGTTAGTTTTAATTTCAGGTTTATTCCACACTGGTCTTCATTTATGGAGCCAGTGTAATCGGTTAGCATAATCGCGGAATGATCCTTTTTGCCATTGTTGTACTCTTATTTTTATTTTTTTTATACTAATAGTTTAAGTAAGGTTTATTGTACACAATGCCAAATAAAAGTATTTTGAATTTGAATTTGAATTATTATCATGATAAAATGGCGTTGATCGAAAGTTGTAAGCTTTCAGGCACAAAGGCGCTTTCGTTTCTGATTCACGATCTACCTCTTAATCTAGAGACGCATGCGAGGGCATTTGGTTGCTTCTCTCCTGGTGACTTATAGACTGGCATTCTTTCTTCTTTTGACAGGTATCGGCGTCCATCAACCAGTATCGAGGAACTGTTACTGTACGAGGAAGTCCAGAATAATCATACACTGGCATGGCGACTTGTATACTGGCATTCGTTCCTCTTTTGACAGGTATCGGCGTCTGTCAACCAGTATCGTGGAATTGAAGGGGCGAGGAAGTCCAGAATTCAGACACTTGCGAAGGCGACGAAGACTTTGAGGTCTTCTAAGGCGATCCTCAAATTGAGAGAGGCGTTTGACTAACTTGGGTACCCAAAGCGTATTTTTTTCGACCGTGCCTGGCGTTTACGAGCAAGGCGTTTTCTGATTTGCACAGGTACGCTGGTTTATATCTACAATTTGTGGATTTGTTTCACAGTAGATTACTATATTTAGTAGTGACATCTATTCGGGAACGGGCTTATCTCATGTAGTTGGTAATTGGAGAGCATAGTACGCTGTTTAATACCTACAATTTATGAATTTAATTTACTCTAGATTACTATATTTAATATATAGAGTATTTCTTTGATTTGACCACCCGTGCCCTATAATGGTAGTCACATGATATAAACTATCCAATTAAAACATCGAAACGCATAATTTGTTGAACGCCTTGAATTTTGAAAGCGAGGTCATTTTATCATTCTGGCAACGCTGACACGGGTGAGTGCTGGTTTGTCATCTTGAAATATTTTATTCATCTTGCAATATATTTCACTAATGTTTTAATTTTTAAATACATAATTAATAATTGTTTCTGATTCGCTTAATCGTATTTGGCTAAAGCAAGAATTTAGCATTTTTATATTACACTTTCAATTAGCTTAAAGCTTCAATAATCTTAACTTTTGTAGTGACCGTTGGGTAAAGATACCGATTTATTGGTGTATAATTGCGTCTCTCATTAGTCAAATTCATGTAATTTGAAAGCGGTATAGTCCAAATTTACAGAGAACGTAATTATTTCATCGTTTAGCGGTCACGCACATTATTTTACGTATTTTCAATCAAATTGAGCAGTCTTATTTGGGGAATTCTTGGAGTAAGTTCTATATATTCCTGTAAAGGTAGTAAATTGAATTTTCGGTAGAATTTCTTCTAATTTTCCTTCTGGTTTTAATTTTTTTTCTTTTCAGGCTTATTTCATTAAAATTTTATTTTATTTGTAACATCAAGCATATAATCATTAGCACTTACCCTGTCGCGTCTCAACACTGATATATCGACATTAATTTGCATTTATGAGAGGTTAATCTCACATGTGTAAATTTATCTGGTTTTTTTATCTTTGATCTAAATTTCAATCTCAATGCGAGATAGTGATTACCTTATCTTTATCTTTAATTAATTGAGGCGTAATTACGCTCAATTATCGTTTATGTGCCAAGGGTCATATATATAAAAATAGAAATTACTTATTTGGAGTTATAATACTCGTTTATAGAGAGGTTGTACCTCTATTTTTCTATCTATCATTAAATTCAAGTTATCTTTTATTTAGATTTGCCGAGAGCCACTGTTTGGAACGTTCCATTATTTTCTTTTGAATTTTAAATTTCAGTCATAATTTCTTCTTAATTTCATATCTTAAAGTAAAAAAAGAATATCTTGAGTAACAGTAGTTATTTATATTTTTTGCTCAACTTGAAATTGTAATTTAAGTTCTGATTATATCTGCTCTAACCAGTAAATTTTCAGATTGCTGATTGCTTCTTCCTGTGTAACAGTTTAACTGAGGTCCACACGATATTTACCTGAACATTAGTTAATTAGCAATATACGTTGGTCTAAGACTTGTCTATTTCTTTCATGTTACGACTGATTGGAGACGTCGCGTCGACGACAGCTGTACCATGGCCAATTGGTGGGAATCGTCACATGGATTACCTATAAGTACTGGATAACCCTAACTCAATTGAACTTAGGAACAGGCAGAAGCGGTTTCAGTGGAAGTCCCAACACGATCGCATGGTTACAGAATAACTGAACGAAGTTAAGCACCAGTCAGTCAGAAGATAAATCGATCGTGAAGACCAACGATCTGTTATTATTAAATTTATTTTTAATCTTCTATTTTTCATTCTCATTGCTAGTCAATTTATTCAAAAACTATATTTCAAACAATTTCATAAGTTATATTTACATCTGATTATATAGATTTCTATTTTTCAAATGTCATCACTCATATTTGTAAATTAATTATAAAATTAATATACAGTATGTCCCCGGATGGGGTTAACAAGAGGACGAATGGACTAAAAATTGGAAGATACGAAAAAAGGTTATTCTTGATAAAAGTTTTTGCTTCCTCTAAAACTAAGAACTGCCCAAAAAACAATACCGTATATTATACAGAGCGATCACAAATTAACAATACGTGTAATTTTCCAAGAGTAAACTACGTGATTTTATTTTTTTTTAATAATGTTAATCAAAAAAGTTGATTGCAGATAAGTTACTGAAATGCAGGAATAGTATTAACAAGTATACAGGGTGCTATACAAATTCGTTTCTTTGTATGGGTATCTCGAAAGCCGTAAGAGATACGAGGTCGGTCAAATTGGGGCAAAGTTGCGCCATTTAAGGGTGATTGACATGCCGCCGCGCCGTCGAGAAATTTAGAAAATTGCGTCTAAAAAACTGAAAATCATCTATTTTATTTTTATTTTTTCCTGCCTCTGTTTGAAGAGATAAAGTAAAATAAATGTCACATTATTATTGCCACTTTTTCTCCTCTACAAGCTGGTGGTATCAAATTTTAAATCCGACGTTTCGCTTTTGAGCCCCCTTCATCAACTTAATTTTTTTAAACACAGACCTGGGTTTTTTATCTAATTTTTAAAACGCCTTTGGTCTCCCAAAACCAACGATGTATCACACTTGTCCGATAGTGGTCACAAATATTGTCATAAGTGAAAACGGGTCAGAAAAGATCAATCGCCCTTATGGAAAAAATCTGGATTTGTTGATTTATTGATAAGTGCGATACATCGTTGGTTTTAGGAGACCAAAAGCTTTTTAAAAATCAGATAAAAATTCCAGGTCCGTATTTAAAAAAAAAATAAGTTGATGAATGGGGTCCAAAAGCGAAACGTCGGATTTAAAATTTGATACCGCCAGCATGTAGAGGAGAAAAAATGGCAACAATAATGTGACATTTATTTTACTTTATCTCTTCAAACAAAGGCAGGAAAAAAATAAAAATAAAATAGATGATTTTTGGTTTCTTACGGATATCTCCGGAAGTAGACGGAATTTTCTAAGGTTCTGAACGGCGTGTCAATCATCATTAAATTGCTCAACTTTGCCCCAATTTAACCGACCTCGTATCTCTTACGGCTTTCGAGATATCCATACAAAGAAAAGAGACGATTTTGTAGCATCCTGTATACTTGTTAATTCTATTCCTTCATTTCAGTAACTTATCTGCAATCAACTTTTTTGGTCAACTTTATTAAAAAAAAAATAAAAATCACGTAGTTTACTCTTGGAAAATTACACGTATTGTTAATTTGTGATCGCTCTGTATAATATACGGTATTGTTTTTTGGGCAGTTCTTAGTTTTAGAGGAAGCAAAAACTTTTATCAAGAATAACCTTTTTTCGTATCTTCCAATTTTTAGTCCATTTGTCCTCTTGTTAACCCCATCCGGGGACATACTGTATTGTTGTTTTAAACTTCCTTTGCTTAATTTATCGCAAAATTGAGGTCTGTGAGACACGAATTATAAGGGCAAATTTCTGACATTCTTATCTTTATAGTTATTGATATCTAAGTATTTATATTCAGTTCGCATCGTCTCTAGGAACTCTGGCGCCCAAAATATAAAAACTGGTAATAAGAGAACATCAAACAACGCCCGAAGAAAATTAAAACAAGTCTCATGCATACAAAATTAATTAAATAAATTAACCATCAAGACAGATTGGCGACTGAGCTAGATTTGGTCACAAAGTGACGCCCAACTGGTCAATTCATTACCGGGCTAGTTTGGGTTACTTACGCATGCGAGTCTCACTGGCGAGGTGCAAATGGCGTATGCTCCATTGGCAGAAGGCGAGACCTATGGCGATTTAAGGTCCAAACTTGTTTTGAGACAGCAAAAGGCGAATGAAAACCTGACAATGGCAGGGCGTAAAATAAAAGTGATATTCGATAAAAGGCGTAACCACAGGCGAAACCTTTGCGATATAGGCGATTTATGGCGAATGCAGAAATCAATAAGATCTGGTTTGATTTACCGGCGAGTTAAATTAATGAGGGCATTAATTGTTACAGGATAGCTGAATGTAACAAGCAAATTTTATAGGCGACGTAACTTTGGAATAGGCGGAGACGTGACAACCCTGCAAAGCGAGTGGCGCGCGGAGGCAGAGGAAGTCATGAAGTTATGATGACTGTACTTGTTGAGGTTTAAGGTTTAAGGTGAAAAGTATTAGTGGCTGTAATAATAGAGGCGAAATAAAACGTGTTAGTAAAAAGTGTTGTTTACAATATATCACATTGTAAAGTTCAAAATATGTCACATTACAAAGCTCAAAATACAATAAACCGATATAGAAAATTTTAATTTCGACATTAAACTTATTGATCTCGATCGTGATGCAACATAAAACCTATAACCTAATAACTCACAATCTATTTCGAGATTTTCAAATTCAGGAATAGCATCTCTAGCTGTAGAAGACGTTGGCAGTGACTTACTTAATGGTGTTCACTTGGAATAACTTCTTTTTCGCAGAGTTCAAGAAAAAAATGTTGTAAACAGATATGGGTAAAGCGCTCTGTTACAACATTTTCAGTTCAAGCTCAGTATAGTCGGTTTTTTACGCGCTCGTCATTCGATGTTGCTTTTTTATAATCGCCGAAATAGTCATATCTGTTTAAATAACCCAGCCCTATCCTACATACTTTTTTTTTATTTTCATTTTTTTTCTTAAGCCTATTTTATTTTGCTACTTATTATTTCATTCTGCATTGCCTAAAGAAAAAACAAAAATAATCCGAATTTAAACATTGCCATGGATAAATCGGCTAAATGCATACAAGGGAGACGCGGTAAGGTTTATAGCACAGGCGCGCGAGCTCAGAAACATAAAAGCACGCCCGCGAAGCGCGCCGGGATATTCTGAATTAATAGTTAAAGCTTAGGTAAATAAAAAGCCTGGCACATTCCTGCGGGATCGTGGAGAGTTAGATCACGGTGAAATTGTGCCCCCCGTTAATCGGCTGATACACGGATCACTAATTTCATAGCCCGTGGTTTGACGATCTGCGATTCCGCAAGTACCTCTCCGACCTTATGCGTGTCTCTATATGAACCCCCGGATGACGTTAATCGGCTGATACAGGGGTCGTCATATGGTTACATGTACTTCAAAATCTAGTTAGGACTAATGTCCGTAGAGTTGTGGTAATTTTGGTCACGGCGACGTGACGACGTTAATCCGATGATACAGGGTCCATTAATTTCATATACCGTGGTTTAATTCGCCGTGACTATACGGATATTCTCCTAGCTTCAAATATGGACGTGTGCTGTGTCGCTCGGACGGCTGATACAGGGATACAGGACATGCCCATAGATCTACAGGTAAAATTATATTACTGATACAGCCAATATATTTACCTCAAAATTAGTAAGTCAAAATGCCGCGCAGGGCCGGATCTACCATAAGGCGACAGGAGCGTCCGCTCTAGGCGCCAAGTCACAAGGGGCGCCGACCGGGCGCGGGCGCCTCAGAAGTAAAAGTGCACGAAAAATTGGTATACGAGTCTATTAGAAGCAAGCAATTGTATATCGCTCCATTTTAAAACTTGCCTCGGGCCGGCTCTGATGACGCGATCCACTCGAAGTCATCCAACAATCCAATCTGAAGGAGAAATTAAAAGATAACGTTTCCATATGTACTATCCAGGTAAGGTGAGAAGCAACTTTATTACGCAAAATTTATACTTTCATTATTTTAATTTTACGTAACTCTATATTCTGGGAGCACGAGCACATTCGGGTTCGATCCTATTTTTCTAGTCGCAAAGGGCAGATAAAATTTCCACTAGACTCAGGGATGACAGTAAATCGTTAAAATCTCTTCAAGTAACGCAGCAGGGAATTTAATTAACTCATAAAACCAACGGATTACTGACCAACATAAAACAGACTTATCTTTCTATTACCTCGAGGGCGAGCTAATAGACTAAAATTGTAAATATTTTTGCGAAGAAACATCTGGCACGAGAAATATCGTTCGACATAATAAGTTGTAGACAAGTTGGCGATAATAGTGCTGTTTACGAGAAGAACCGCACAGCAGATTTAAAGCGAGTGTATCGTTAGATTTATTTATTTAGTTTAGAATTGATCAGAGATTTACCCTAAAATGATTTTCTAATTTATTTTAAATTGATCACGTTAAGGTGAGACTGGATAATATGTAAGACTAAGTAAAACTTTCCATACAAAATAACAGAGCGCTGGTTTTCTTGGTGATACCGTATATCTAAGATGCTCATAATAATCATAATTTATTGGCGTCACAATAGTCGAAATAACAATATTTTATTGGTACCACAAAATATACAATATTTGCACAAGTCAGATTAAAATACATAAAAAAATGCAAGAATTAAAAAGTATAAAATACATAAAAATGCAAGAAATATAAAATATAAAATACACTAAAATACACATTATTTTAGTGTAGATAAAATAAACACCAAAAGCGCTACATTAGAAACATGATAACAGGTTGAAATTACAGCAAAAAAAAAATTATTAGAATTGAATGCTTAGCCTTAAAAGTATAATACATTTTATAGAATAATATATGCTTTCATCAATATAAGATAAGCATAATCACAGCATAGTTCTCACTACGGGTATAAAATGCGGGCCCTAATCCGAATAAAAAGGTAGGATAATCCTACAGTAGACGACGGCCAATTTACACGAATTCAGGCATTATTATTATTTTTTTATTATTATTAAACTTTATTAAAAACTTTACAGAAATTATACATAATAAATACATGTATACATTGACATTTGGGTGAAGTCCTTATGAATATCTGACACCTAACTGATTTAACAGTTGTATGTGTTCAATTTACACATTCTAATGTATGCCAAATAAATTCCTATCATAATATACAAAATTGCCAATATTACAATTCTTATTTCTAATCTTATAATTAATCACCAATACAATCATTATCGCCGTAAATTACTACAAATACACATTTATACATATATACATATACACATACACACACTTAGTTACTTACGCACGCACGCACACTCACACTCGCACACAGACGTGCATACTGCAATTAATCACCAAAAACCCCATTCCATTCATCTAACATAAACTATCTCTTAAGACCACTTTACAGTACACATCATAAAATACTCAAGAAATTTTCCTTATTTTCAAAAATATATGTCTTACATTGTTTATTAAATATTTTTGTGTTATGTATTTGCCTAATATCATGTTATAAAATTTTGGCCCTAAATATGATAAAAATCTCTGACTTAACCCAATACTACTTTTAGGAATCTGAACATTTCCTTGTGCCTTACTTCTAGTTTCATGCTGATGATCAATATAGTTCTTTTTGCATTTCATACTGTGAAAGTAAGTACATACTGACAACATATACAGTGATCTTACATTAAGGACACTCACCGAATATAGCATGCATGTAGGAAATCTTTTTTGTTTTTTATATATAATTTTAAGAATATAATTTTGCGTTACATTAAGTTGTTTTAACCCGCTGCTATAAAGGTCACCCCATACAACTATGCCATATCTAATTAAGGATTCTATTAGTGCTTTATACAACATTACAAGAATATCTTTCGGTAGCATTTCACGCAATTGATAGAATTTATAAATTAACCTTCTTTGTTTATTCTAATAATATGGTCTTCCCATTTTAAGTGTCTATCCATTACTATGCCCAAATATTTTGTATCAGACACCTCCCCTATGTCATTTTCAAAGTTCCGAACAGAGATTGTGGAAAAATCAGGACGGCCAACAGAAGTTGCAGAAAAGGCTATATAATTAGTTTTTTTAACATTTAAAGTCAGCTTATAGTAATCCAACCACTCTTTCACTTTAACCAGTCCCATCTCAGCTTGTTCCTTCGCCTCCCCCCAAGTGTTTCCCGAAAAAAGGATCACCGTGTCATCAGCATACGATATTAATGATCCCCCTATGTCAAAACTAGCAAGTGAGTTTATGTATGTAATAAACAAGGTTGGTCCAATGACTGCTCCTTGTGGAACACCCATTTTAACTTCTCTAGAATCACTTAATGATTTCCTAATCCTGACTACCTGCCCTCTATTTGTTAAGTAGGATTTAAAGACGTCCAACACGATACCTCTCACTCCATAGAGCTGAAGTACTTCCAGCAACCTGTCATGCGGCACCGTGTCAAACGCCCTGGCCAAGTCCAAAAAGACAGCAATGCTCTTCCTCCCAGCATCAAGGTTGGCTGTTATTTGTCCTACTAGCTCACACATTGCATCACATGTGCTAAGTCCTTCAACAAAACTGAATTGGTGTTTGTGTAAAATATTATTTTGTATAAAGAATTTCATAAGACGATCTTTAAGACTTTTTTCAAATATCTTTCCAAAGTTATTCATTACACTGATTGGTCGATAATTATTTTTATCATGCCGATTTCCAGCCTTATAAATTGGACTAACCACTGTGGTCTTAAATTGTGTGGGGACATTACCACATTTAAATATTAAATTTATAATGTGAGTCAGCGGTTTCAGAATACTTGCATGAACATATTTGATGGTTTTAGATGATATTCCGTCAATTCCTGGAGAACTATTGTTTTTCAAAGAATGAATATGTTTTATCAACTCATTACAAGTAACAGTGCACATGAATAAGGATGACTCTGACACAATAGCACTATTCAGTTTGTTTCCAGCAGGGATTTTATTGGCCATTTGCTTTCCAACATCTATGAAAAATTCATTACAATAATCTGCCATTTCTTTATCAGAGTTGAATTTAGTTTCATTGTTTTTTAATATATTAATGTTCTTATTACATTTAGTACTTTGTTCATTTGTAGCCTCAGACACAATATTGTAAATCTTTTTAATATTATTACCCGATTTTTCTATTTTATTTTTATAACAATTATGCTTACATTTAGTAATAAGTTTATTTAAGGAATTTCGGTAAATTTTATATTCGTTAAGTAAATTATTATTTTTATACCGTAGAAGTACTTTTTTCATTTTGTCGCGCTTTCTTATTGAATTTATTAATCCATTAGTTATCCACGGCTTAATTTTTTTATGTTCTTTGGATTTTACTTTCCTGGTTGATTTTACTCTATTTAGTAGTGTATAAAAAATGTCATAAAAGGAGTCCGTTGCTTCTTGAGGGTCTACTAAATTAGTACAAGTCTGCCAATCTTGCAGTTTCAATAGTTCATTAAAACTGTCATAGTCAATATTTTCAATCTCGATCCCCGTCTGCGTGATCCCTGGCTCAGCAAACTCCCCACCTCGATTCAATGAGATATTCACCATTACAGGATAGTGATCAGTTAAATCAGAATCCAACACAAAACCCTGATATCTCATGCGACTGTCCTTCAGCTTTCTCCTGACAAATATATGATCTAGGCACGTGGAAGTTGTTGTAGTTACTCTTGTGTGGCCATGTATTAGAGAGTAAAAGCCAAATTCGTTAAGTGTTGATAGGTAAAGATTCACAGTTTCATTTCTATCATCACTTATATTTATATTAATATCTCCAACAAACAGTTCAATCAAGCTCTTTAAATTTTCGCCAAAATAATCCCCCATATCCCTTATAAATAACCTCTCATTAGTTGCAGGAGGCCTGTATATACAGGTGATGCCCACAGAAACATTATCAATCATAAATGTGATCCTACTCAATGTTACTAAAGACCTAGTAAGTTTAATATCATTTATTTGCACATTAAGATTTTCTTTAGCATAAATGATGATTCCATCATTTTTATTATAATTAGCATTATTGTAATGACTGATATAACCAGGAATATTAAATTGATTACTCTGTGTGCAAGAAAGCTGGAAACACTCTCCTAACTATTGTTGACGTGTGTTGTATTTTGTGTCTGGATAATATTTAAATTATTCCGATTGGCTTTATATGGGAAATGTACAATAACGATGCATCCCAGGTAAAAAGGAATCCGCCTTGTCGCAGAAAAGAATGACTACATTTTCTGTAAGATATCAGTTATCGTCCGCGTACCAAAACCACAAATTTGTAGCAGTAGAGACTCCAGGATCTTTAAATTATAAGGCTGGACCCGTTGTGCCCCCCTTGTTGCAGAAAAAATTTTGGGCAGGTCCCGTTTCGCCCCCCTCATACTGTAAGATCCTTGTTAGAGCACATTGTTCGCATCTCGACCCATTGCGTTGGTTGCCAAAAAGATGAGTTATACCAGCTACAATCGCATAACTTTACCAAACACGAGTGTTATTGAGCCCAGAATATCTGACATAAAATCGGTAAAGTTAAACATCACTAATGTTATTGTCTGTTTTGAGTAGTTGGATTAGTTGGGTTAGTTTGTATTAGTCCCTGCATTTTCCTGTCTCATTTTATCAATAAATTTGTAATTTTACGGTTACATTTCTTGCTGCGTCTTGACTTATCATCATATTTATTTATTCATTTATTGTACCTGCTGCATTTTATTTTTTCACTGTATTGTTTTAATCTCTGGAATTTTATGTTAGAGATCTAATCGTAGGGTAATTATATTGGGCAAATTTTTACTAGCTATTTACCTGTTTATTGCTTTAACATATCAGTGTTTAAAATAACAAGATCTTTCTGTCTCACCTTATCCTAATATCCTAAGCAAATAGTTTAGTTGTTTGGCATCCAACGACTTTTATTCCTAGCATTAGGAAGGCAGTCTATTTTCAGGGCGGCTTTAAAATATTAGCTTAGTGAGACATAAAACACAGAGCGGCAAGCCAGATAGGTGGCTAGAAGGGTAGGTGATTATCAGTTTAACAGGAAAGAAGCGTGCATCATACTCTATAATAACTACTACAAACACAACGTAATCTCGGGTCCTAAACAACCATTTGCGCAAGCGCTATCATCAAATGGTGTTATTAATTTATGACGATCACAGCTACGCCTTTACTTCTGGCATGCAAATGCATGCCCCAAGTATGGGTTATTTCACTACATTCAACAAAATTTGGCTGTGATTTTTTAAACCTAAAACATTTGGCTTTAAGCTAATTAGCTCTTTCGAGATCCAGTCTTCGTCATCATCATTTTTTCTTAATATGTGATTCCTATAATCCTGTAAATCATGACGCTTTTTTGCATCTGATAATGTATAATGATTACAAGTTTAGCAATGGTCTTTTCTTGGTTTAAAAACAGAAAAGTTTTATTTTGTAGATTTTTTTTTCTATATACATGCATGGAACTGCCTTGAAATTATTTTCATGCACGGCAGAATGACGTATAAAGTTCATACATTTTAGAAATTCTTAGTTTCGAGCAAAGACATATAATTTTATATGTCTTTGGTTTTGAGTCTACGTACAATCTGTTGGTCGACTTGTGGCTGTAATGGCTTCCCATTGTGGGCAAATTTTCATTATGCGCCCTAACTCTTGCAACATCAATGTCGGCTATTTCGTTTGCATATGGGTCTTTTTCCTCGTTTGTCTTCACCTTCAACACCACGAGATTTCTGCAAAAAAACGTTGACTAACTTTTCTTTTCCCTTAAAATACTGAACTTTTTGACATTACCTCTAATTTTACTGATTTCACAGTTTCTTGATCTATGAGTTTTTGGTAACTCTATTTCAAAATTTCTTAAGAGAAAATCCATTTTCCGTTCAAAAAGTTTAAGACCCCAATATTCTCTGCATATTTTTTTCCTTTCTTCTTCACCATTTTTTTTTACAATTAAACCTACACGAATTTTCACAAGAAGTGGACTGGGTTGCTTTTGAACGTCTTATTTTTCTTTATTGTGGTTTCATACTCTTGACAGTGACCAATTTTTTCTTTAGTCTGATTTATATGCCTTCAAGGGCGTCGCCAGCTTGTGAGCAAGGGGGAAGGGGGGGTAGGGCAATTCGAAATCTTGCCACTAAAACCAAGGTTGAAAAGAAATTTTTAAATGTGTGTTAGATTAATATAATAGATATCTTCAAGTCCCTAGGGTGGGGCAACTGCCCCCCCCCCCTGCCCCCTCCTCCCGACGCCCATGTATGCCTTAGTGGATACTCTTTGTAAATGAAAGCCGAAAAACTCATCTAGATATCTTGTTTAGTTTCAAAAATATATGAATTGCGGTCAAGCACTTTGGTTATGCACCATTTATGGCCATTAGTTTGATGCACTTTCCTACCTTAAAAAAAAATTAATATTTTTACGCCTGTACGACCTTATATATGAAAAAAATAAAATAACCGCACCACATGTAATACAAATATTTTATAGTCATTTTGACCTTACGATGTAAAGAAAAATTATGTAAATCGACTTACGAAACATGGACGGGATGTATAAACCATTTATTTCATAGTAAAATGCGTTCACTTAAGCAAAGTACGGATTTACTTTGTTCTTGCATTGTGTCATTGTTTTACTATTTATTAGTAGTAGGAACCGATGCGAGGAATGAACGTAGAGATATAATTTGTGGCATATGTTGTTCCTATTTTCGTATTAATTAATGAATTAATTAATTTTTTGGTAAATAGCCCAAAAGAAGTTTGAACGATGTCAAAAATTTGATATCGTTTAAAATTTAGTGTCGTTTACACAAAAAGGAACAATAAACTTTCGTAATAGACAATGATAAATATTACATTTTTCGTACAGTTTTGTTAGTTTGATTCCAAGCATATTTTGTGTTTCAAAATATTAAATCGTTTGTTTATTCGCTTTACTTTATCTGATATTTACTGAAAATAAGCAATAATAAGACTCTATCTTTGTCGTGTATTAATATTAATATGTACTTGTTTATTATTAAACTCCTCCAAAATGATTTTATCGATTAATT
>JAEQML010070481.1:0-16757 GCA_016904865.1 Pissodes strobi | reverse complement strand
TCTCGGGTGTTCTTAGATAGATAGATAGATAGATAGATAGATAGATATTTATTTGATTCCGAGCACTACAAAGTTACAGTAGAAAGGAACAAGTCAAAAAAAAAAGTTACAATAAAAAGTGATCAAAAATACAATAATTAAAATATGTCACATTATTACCTTACAAAAAAAATGTATATGTGTATAGGAAAGTATAATAATTTGTCACATTCACAAGACACAGCAGAGGATCTGAAATGCCAGTTAATCACTTATTTAAGTAGATATTGCTGTCATATTGTTTAAAAAAAAATAAGTTGTGAATTTTGTAAAGAAAATTTAACTATAAATGAACCTTGTGTTGTAGAAGATTCTTACAATTTCATTAATTCCTTAAGTCGTGGGGCTCTTTTATATCCTCGTGAACGTAGTTTCAACAGCCTATATTATATTTAAAAAACTGATTAATGAGTTCGAAGACACATTTTTAGATATTTACAATAAAAAGTCTTTTCTTTCTGAGCTGTTGTTAAACTATCTAAATCAAAACAGCCTTTTGACTCATTTTGAAAATTGTAAAAATCACCTAAAAATTGACGTTTCAAAAATTTTTCTTTGCAGCATTTCAAATACACTTCTTTCTTAATAATAATTATTGTTCTAAACATAATCATAATATTTTGGGTAAAAGGAAAAAAGGAAACTGGAGACTTTTAATAAATAAATATTAGACCCCAATAACACGGTATAAATAAGTATATACGGTAGGTTCTCTCGAGACAAATTTCCAATTTCGCCGACAGTTTTTACCTTCAAAGCGAATCCGGATCAGTCTCGTTCGCGGCCAGTTGTGGCTACACTACGAGGGAGAATTTACGGTCAGTGTGCAAACGCCTTGATATTCTGTACTGTTGGGTCGCCTTGAATTAAATCATTATTAAGATCGTTACTATGGCGAGATATTGTTGTGCGGATAATTATTATATTACAAAAGTGGGTGACGGATTTTCATTTTTTAGATGCCCCAAAGACCCTATCAGTTAAGATTTATAATAATTTTTTAATAATATGCAGTTTTTCAATTGCACGTATAATAGGTTTAACAAATATGTCTTTATTAAAATTTTATT
Organism: Pissodes strobi; assembly: GCA_016904865.1. Taxonomy (NCBI): domain Eukaryota; kingdom Metazoa; phylum Arthropoda; class Insecta; order Coleoptera; family Curculionidae; genus Pissodes; species Pissodes strobi. The sequence continues at coordinate 15,648 of JAEQML010070481.1, read as the reverse complement.
ATTTACCTAAATATGGATAAAGACAATAGTGAGAAAAGAAAACAAGTACGGTAAAAAATAAATGCCCGTCACTACTAGCGTGAGCAAAAATCCGTTTATGTTTTAATAATTGCGAATTTTTCACATGACCTTTTGTGTTTTTAAAGCAACTCTTATATTTTAACATTGAAAATGTTTCTATTATCCTAGTAGGTATAGGACCTCAAATCGTGAAAAAGTGCATGCTACATTTGACACATGACATCATACGCGTGTGAGATCGTGTTAGTTTATTTACTTAAACTTAAATTTGATTTATAAGGTATCGGAATCGATACTAAAATAAATTGGAATTAACTGAAACTCACCGAAAGTTGATTGAATGACTAACCAAAACTCGCCAAAAGTAACCAATACAGGCTTAAACGTACCGGTACAGGTTACGAAAATTAAATTAAGTTAAAACTAACCAAAATGAACTAACCCAAACTAACCCAAACTAACCAAAAAATTATAACGTATCGGAACCGATTCAAATGACTAAAATAAATTGGAACGAATTGAAAGTCATCGAAAGTTGATTGAAAAACTAACCAAAAGTAACTAAAAGCACCAAAAAGGGCTAAAACGAATCGGAACAGATTAAAAATAGTAAGTTGAAACTAACCCAAAGTAACCGAATTTAGGCGACTAACCAAAAACATTAAAATTGGTTATAAAGTACGGAATCGGTTCAAATTACTAATATAAATTCAAACTAACTGTAATTAACAAAAAGTTGATTGTACGACTAATCAAAACTGGCCAAAGTAACCAAAAGCACTAAGGGCTTAAACCTATCGGAACAGATTAAAAATATTAACGTTAGTTGAAACTAACCCAAATTAACCTAATTTTGGCGACTGACATAATTTTACCAAAAACATTTAAATTGGTTATAATGTATCGGAATCGCTGCAAATGAGTAAAATAAATTGGGAGCTAACTGAAAGTAACCGAAAGCTGATTGAATGACTAGCCAAAAGAAACTAAAAGCACCGAAACCGGCTAAAACGTATCGTAATAGATTAAAAAATATTGAAGTAAGATAAAATTAACCCAAATTAACCGAATTTTGGCGACTAACCTTATCTAATCAAAAACAGTAAAATTGGTAATAACGTATTGGAACTGGTTCAAATGACTATAATAAATTTAAACTAACTGAAATTAACTGAAAGTTGATTGAACAACAAAGCTAACCAAAAGTAACCAGAAAAGCGAAACCATAAATCAAAATAGATTAGAAATATTAAAGTAAGTTGAAACTCACTTAAATTAGCCGAATTTCGGCGACTAACTAAAATTAACCAAAAACATTAAAATTAATTACACTCGTAACGTATTTGAACCGGTTCAAATTCTAAAATATATAAAAACCAACTAAAATTAACAGAAATGTGATTGAATGACAAACCAAAACTAATCAAAAGTAACCGAAAGCACTAAAACGTATCGGAATAGGTTACAAAAATTAAAGTAAGTTAAAACTAACTAAGACGAGCAGACCTTTGGCGACTAACCAAAAGTAACGAAAAACACTAAATTTGATTATAACGTATCGGAGTCGGTTCAAATGACTAAAATGAATAGGATCTAACTGAGACTAACCGAAAGTTAATTAAACGGCTAAACAAAACTAACTAAAAGTAAGCAAAAGCGAAAGAACGGGCTAATTCGGAACAGGTTAGAATTATTATCTACCGCAACGTCATGGCTAGTTATATATTAATAGATTTTCCTATCTACAAGTGGAGGGTAATTTTTTTAGGTCTTCATATCGGCACCTTTTTTTTATAATTATGTTAAAAAATATTATAATGTTAAAAATAGTGATGGGCATAACCGAATTATTTTGATAACCGAATTATTTGTATTCAAATAATATTAATAACCGAATGATTATTTGAATAATCATTCGAATACATTCAGGTTAGCGATCGCAGCCGGTTAGGAAGGAGGTTCAGCGTCATCGGTATCTTATTCGTAACTCGCAGCTGCTGTAATTGTCTCATTAAGCATGGCTTAATAATTAAGTAAATAACAATAGAATACGAGTAAATATTTGATTACGCAATATTATTGAACAAAATATAATAAACAGCATTTTACGTTTTTCAATCAAAAATGCTTAAATTCCAAAATATGATTCTTGGATGTCTTGATTACATGTAATGAACATAATTATTAAAAATCTACTTTGCAAAAAAAGTATTTCTCTCTGGCGATGTATTTATAGTACTATAATAATATTAATAACTAATAGTACATATTATATTGTTATAGTTATATTACGACTGTATGCTCCTACATTCTAAATTCCAATATATAACCTTAAAACTAAACAAACATTAGGTGATATATAATTGGTGTTATGTATTGGAAAGCAGGCTGTATTCATTACGAAGAAGTGTATGAAAGAAATAAGAAATATGTGGAGTGGGGGTGGGGCTGCTTGTTAATCACAATAAAAATCGGCCGGATCAAAAGCGACCGCCTTTTATCTTGATTCTTTGAAGATGTCAACAAATTGCTGTATTTGCACTTTTTTATGTTAGGTAGGCAATAAAAGTAAATTATGTAATCTTAGCTTAATATTCGCTAATTTTCAACCCCCAAGTTCGGCTTCCGCATTCCACAATTCCACATCCTACCGGTACATTTGAAATTTTAAAACTCATCTTTTATTCGAGCTAAAACATCGAAACTTGCTTCATAACTCATAACTAAATTAAAACCGCTCCTTGCTCGTTGATCATTCGACGGATCGTGTTCGCATTTGAATTCGTATGACGTATCAGGTTCAGGTTATTTTTCATTCGAATACTTGTGGAATGAAAACCGAATAATACAGGTTATTTTAATAACCGGATAACAGGTTATTTTTCATTCGAATAAGCCCATCACTAGTTAAAAAGGCATTTCTTTAATTTCAGTTAGTTTTAATTCATTTTAGTCACTTGAACCGACTCCGATACGTTACAATCAAATTTAATGTTTTCGGTTAGTTTTCGGTAGTCGCCAAAATTCGGTTAATTTAAGTTAATTTTAACTTACTTTAATATTTGTAATTTGCCCGATACGGTTTGGCGTTTTTGGTGCTTTTGGTTAGTTGTTCACTCAACTTTCGGTTAGTTTCACTTAGTTCCAATTTATTTTAGTAATTTGAACCGGGTCCAATACGTTATAACAAATTTTAATGTATTTGGTTAGTTTTGGTTAGCTGCAAAAGTTCGGATAATTTGAGTTAGTCTTACTTTAATTTTTTTAATCTGTTCCGATACATTCTAGTTCTTTTTGGTGCTTTTCATTACTTTTGGTTAGTTTGCGTTAGTAGTTCATCACGCATATGACATCATGTGTGGCAAATGTAGCATGCACTTTTTTGCAATTTGATGCCCCATAACAGCAAAACAGAAACATTTTCAATGTTAAAAGTACTACGGCAGACGTAGCGCGATGAGAGAAATTCTCACAAATGCAGCCAATCATTTGAGAAATGCACCCGGTTAATTGGCTATGTTAAAGAGAACGCCAAATAAGTCAGCTAGAGTAGTGGAGGACAACTCCGTCCGCAAAGCCATCTCCGAAAACTGACGATTTCACAGAAAATGTGAGAGAAATACTCGTAGTGCGAGTAATGAAGTGTTTAGACTTTTAAGAAACTATAAATTTACTTTACTAGCTTAATTTGTCCTTTTTATATTTAAATTCCCACAATATTTCTCAGGTACTTTGAACCTTCTGCTTTATACATATTTTAATAGATGAATCAAGTTACAAGCTGTCAAATAAATAATTTTAATAGGTATTACCTTTATTTATAATGTTTTTGAATTTAGTATACGTTACTAATTTGTATAACTTTATTACATTGAATCACGTATTAAAAATTACCTTAATAACCCTTTGAAATATCGTGTATCAAATAATAACCGAGGAAATAATTTTGCATCAGCTAATACTTTTTGAATCTCCCCTCACAGACTGCTCGCTGCGGCAGGTAGGGTAAAAACTAATTTTTTTACCGTGCTGCGGCTTTTGCGTTTGATCCAAAAATATCAAAAGATTTTTGTTAAGTGAATCTACTCGATATTATTTGTACTCTGCCAATAATATACCGAGTAATATACCAAATCTAACATAAAAAAGTAATAATTTGAAACCTGTATAAATCTTTCATGTTTTATCATAAATATTTGAAGATTGCAAGGTTCTTTGGATGGAGAAAACCGAGGAGAAAACGCACTATCAAATTTGACATTACTATTACCCAAGCTATTACCTATTATGACACTTTTATACCTATAGTGATATTTTACCGTGGTATCTAGTTTCAGTTTATCAAAATTAAATACGTTTTGATAAACTGGATATTCAAAGGTTTTTGCTTTGAAATTTCGTTTTCCTTTAATAAAAATCGAATGAGGCACGTCTAAAGGCTGTTCATGACTTGCAGCCTTGTTTTAGCCGGAAGCTCTTAAATATTATTTATGTAGGTATGCAGAAAAAGGTAAGTAAACTGCAATTTCATATTTGATTTAAAAAAAAATAATAAATTAATAATACACATTATCAGTCATGATAGTCGTGCTTAAAGTAATATCAGCTTGTAGGAGGTATTGTATTAGGCCAATTACGTTTCAAGCTACATATATAAAAAAGATAAATTTACAAAACACAAGTTTTTGTTATATTTTTTCGAGATTTTTGCATCTAAAATGTCTACTTAACTGTGAAATTTTAAAAGAAATTGCACATTTCAATATACGCCTGTAAATAAGTTAAGACCACTTTTGATGACGTCACGTGTAAGCCGTCTGGCCTTGTTGTAGGAGGTATTGCTCTGACTCGCAGCCTGTCGATATCGCCTGCCTGATTAGTGCGGAAGACAAATCTCGAAATGTCTTCCTGGGGTCCGGGAATTGTAATTAGGCGGTTTTTATTTCGTTTGGAGGTTAGGCATATAATTAGAGCAAGTCGGTGGTGTTTTGTGTATTACGGTTTTTAAAATGTAGTTAAGCATTTAGTACAATAATTTCACCAAATAAATTAATGGCAAATAAACGGTAGACAATACAATTTTTGGGTAGACAGTGTCTACCTTGTCTATTCGTACGCTTCGCCACTGCAAATATGTTAGAAATATCAAAATAGAATTTGGAACGCTAATGTTGATGATAAGTATCTGAGATGATAGAGAAAATCATAATGCAAACAACGCGAATGTTGATGATCAGTATCTGAGATAATAGAGAAAATCATAATGCAAACATGTAGGCGTCCAAAGAAAGTTCATATAGAGAAAAATAAAGGTATATATAACTAGGAAAAGTTATAATTTTAAATGCAAGTGTTAATGACAGGTACCACATTGGGAAAATCATTATAAAAGCACGTAGGCATTAGAGACCCAAAAGGAGAAATTAAGATATGAGCAACGAGAGAAAAGAGAAATTAAAGAGTTTTAATATTGAGAGTATGAGAATTATAATATTAAACTACAATAAAAGAGAAGCTAGAAAGCAAATACAGGCCATATAGGGAATGTTGTAGCCAACTGTCACAGAGAAGTACCTCATAGGGAAGATCATAACAGACACTTGGGCAACATGACGACCTAGGAGATGAAATTGGAATCCACTTAGTGATTCATAAGTATAGATGTATATCTAGAGTTATAAGAAAAAGCAGACAGTATATGAGAAGATAGTAAACTAGAGTAGTAATAGATATAAAGGAAAATAAGTTAACAGCTAAAGATAGGAAGTAATATTAAAGAGAATACATCACAAAAGTGTCAGCACAAAACATAGAGAATACATAGAGATAGTTAAAATATGTAGACAAAATACGTAGAGATAGATTAAATGATTAAAAATACGCAAACATAAATAAGGAATTATGGATAAAAATATACTATGTCACCCCACATAAAAAGAAGGAAGACATAGAATAATAAAACATAGAATAAGATAAAATAAGGAAATAAAATACGGCGCCGTAGCATATAGAAACATAGAAATAACGAAATAAAGTAGCATATATGCGTAGAAGAAAACTTAGATTAAGTAAATATATATAAAAATATGCCAACAAAAAATAGAATAAATAATCACGGATGGAATGAGAAGAATTACAGTCGTACAGTACCTATATACAATTCTAAATCCACACAACCCTACAGTTAGCAGCATCAATCTCGCAAAAGGCACCTACTATTAATGATAAGTAAAATATAAGTATCTATCATGTTATAAATACCAAGCGAAAAAATTGTAACTTATGTGAGGTAATTTACACCGAAAAACAAGCATTAGCCTTCTTAGAGAATGCGCATACTCTGGGAGGGATAATACTAATTAAAAATACTAATATACAGCAACATAATTGACGTCACTGTAAATTACCCATACATGTATTAAATACCCACTGTTTTAATATTGTTCAATCTCCGCAATGATTACTTTTTCGATGTTATATACAGTCGACAATTATTTTTAAACCAGGCCATACTATTTAATGTAATGTTATTAAATTTCAATAAGCAGCAAGTCCAGGAACAAGGTCAAAGCCACCAAAACAGCTGGGAAATTCAAACAACTATCTATCACAAGGACAAAGGCATGGTGTCACATATTACAGATGCAAATATTAAGGAGAATCTAAGACCGAACGTAATGCTGACGACAGTAAGCGGGTTAAAGTATCAAATGCAATTGTTTATATATTTTTATATCTTAGCATAAGTTGAAGTGAAATTCAAATATTATGACTACGATATTATGGTTTATCAGATGAGAATAAATAAATAAGGAACGTTATTATTATTATTATTATTATTATTAGAATTGACCATCAGAATTATTTCTCAATTGCTTTAAGCACCAATATATGTTTAATATTTATAACAATGTTCCATTTCGGTTTTACGTACACAGTGGACCAACTACAATATAACATAATACTTGCATATGATTAACGCACCTAGAAAATAACCATTTAGAATCCGTATGCTGTATGAGTTCAAATACGAATTACTACCGGGTGATAAAAAATCAAAGAGAATTTTTTTTAAGGAAATATACCTATACACATACTTATATTAATATAACATTAGGATAGGAAGAAAATGTCAAGATTAAGCACTCATATTTTGTTTATATTTGTTACATGTACACGGAGCACTCAATATTCAATGGCGATGGAGTCCTGATATACACAGCAGCCAAAAGGAGACCGATAAAGATTCTGAATTGAGTAAGGACGTAGATCGAGACCCTTTGGCTGGAATCTAGGACCGACCTAGGCCATAGACAAGAAAGTTTAAAGTGCTCAAAGATAACTTAGATTTAAGTAGGTACGGAACGATATGACTATTCGAACATTGAGGACAACTCGTTATTATTTAAGGGGGTTCCACTCCTTTAAACATACTCATCAAAAGGAGTTTTTGATCGTCTCTGCAATAACAGAGTTTTTTAATTTGCCAATCACTAACAAATCTTTATTTATTAAGGAGATTCTTTTCTTTTTGAACTTTTTAACCGTAAAAGATGTTTTGCATTGGGGACCAATGCTAGATGGAAGAGAGAATATGTAAACTAGAAAGCGTATTCACTAAAAAAGAACACTCAGTCTAAAGTTTGAACTTGATACTTGACATTGAATAATAAAATATTGTAATTACTATCTAAACATGTTTTAAAAACAATCAGTAAGCTTTCAACAAAGTTTAGTATAAAAGAACGTGCAAATCGAGTAAACGAGAACTTATCTGGTTAAGTAGTACCTTTTAATTAAGGCAAACGCTTCTCTGGTAACAAGTTCAAACCCATCGATCTTGGTCATCTGGTCAAATAGTACCTTTTAATTAAGGCAAAAGCTTTTCTGGTAAACAAGTTCAAACCTTCCCAACTTGATCATCTGCTTGAGTAGTACCTTTTAATTAAGGCAAACGCTTTCTAGGTAACAAGTTCAAAACGCCCCAAAAGTTACGTCAGGTCAGTGAAAAGTAAAGTAAAAAGTAAAGTGAACCATTAATCAAAGTGAAACTAAATTAAGGCATGCCAGTATAAATTAAACGAGTCAACGCTCATAAAATCTAACGTAAACTAAAAGTACTTTCAAGGGAACCTCAAATTGTTTCAAGGGAACCAAATAGGTCGAGTCCGGTCAGTCCTCATCGAATGGTCATGCGTTTTACGCTATTTTAGTAAATTGTATTCAAACATGGTTATCATTCTAAGTGCATTCCTTCCTGTATATCAAACCTGGAGATCAATATACGTACAGTTTGTTTCGAATTAAGCGAGTCATTATTCCATCTAAGCTACGCAACCTGCAAGAGCAAAGAGGAACGCCGCCAATAATTATACTTAGCAACACGCACCTGGGAAGCGCCCAAATTCCTCTTTGACAATATCTAGAAAAATAAATTGGCTTATATCAATTTCATGATAAGACCTGCTGGGTTGATCGAGCACTCTATAGGCGGCTTCCAGAAGGAAACATCTAAATGGTCGAGAACTATATAAGGAACTGCTTCAGTTGAAGGAGGACTCATCTACGCCTACGCAGTTGACGGATAGAAGAAACTTTTCCAGTAAAAGGAGGACGAAACAAAAAAAACCTGCGCTAAAAATCAAAAGTGAAGAAATTTTGCAGGCAAAACAAATAAAACACAAAAAAGAAAAGCAATATTTAACTCGTAAAGAGTTTTTTTCTAAAACTGCTAACGCTGAAAGCAGCTTGGCTGCCTAAAATGATCCATCTTTGTCTTTGTAATGAAAATAGAGAAATATTAGCAACCATTCACATGGAGATACAAAATGACGCAAAAAAAACAGGCAACTCACTTGCGACAAAACCCACTTAGAGACTGAGTCCAGAAACCAAGCAAACAATACACTAAAGGTAATAATAACAAGATTCTGCCTGAGACTCAAAATAGGTAAGGTAGAAGATCCCCATGGAGGTATTTCAAAAAAAGCATTCCAGCCACGGCACTGCACTGCTAATAGAAATGACTGACTTTCGAACACTGTCTTGTTCCATTTCGCTCGAAGGAGTGAAACATATAAGGCTACGAGCAAGCTCCATCGGAAGCTCCCCTGTAAAATTTAATCTAGCCAATCCCTACGAGCACCATGATTGTAGATTGCTAGGGAGTCGTTTCGGCTAGTTCCAGCCGCCCAGCACTGCCATCTTTACAGATATTTTGTGCATGACTCTGCAACTTAATTTGTGTCCAAGAGACGTAGGCTTCTTCCAAACGAAGCTATTTTCTTGGGAGGTAGTTGACTCACTTCTTGAGGTGATAGCTGTACTCTTTCAAGGTACTTGAGCCTTTTGCAGAGTTGGGTTGGACATTAGCAGAGTAGATACTCTGCGGTTTCAGTTGCATTATTGCAAAATCTGCATTGGTCGTTTTTTGATTTGCCTATTGCCTGTAGATGGTATTTTACCGGGCAGTGTCCAGTGAGCAATCCGGCGACAGTTTTAGTTCTGCTCTGTTCAGGTCTAAGAGCTGTTCTGCTCTTTTCGCAGAGATGGTGATAAACCTTTCCGCCTGCCTTAGTCCTGGAGTGTTTCTCCAGTAGGATGACAATTGGTCTTTTCCACATTTGGTTAGTCCTTCGGTGATGTGGCTCTTCATAAAGTTACAGTAGGGCTCTGGACCATAATATGGTGTTCCAGCTCCTTCTTTCGCAAGGCAGTCTACTTTTTCGTTGCCCTCTATGCCTCTCTGACCAGGAACCAACATTAAAGTTACTTGGTTGCATGTTGATAATTGTTTTAGGGGTTTCTTACATTCCCGGACTAGCTTTGACACGCACTTGAAAGCTTTTAGAGCCACCTGGCTGTCTGAGAATATGTAGATGTACTTTCTGTGAAGTCCTTGTATGAGGCACTCTTCTGCACATATATTTATGGCAAGCACTTCCAGTAGGAAGCTGGTCATATATTTGCCTAGCGGTTTGCTTGGAAAGCTTACAGTTTGGACCTGAAATGCCCAATACTGCTCCTTTCGCTAGTTTTGAACCATCTGTGTACCCCAGCGATGCGTTGTCGGCCTGAGGTAGTTTTTACTCTCCCCTGATCGCGGTCATCAATAATCACTGCGAATGGGATATCTAGGTCCAACATCATGACCGATATTTGGTCACTTGGTTTGCTGGCATTTTCCAGTTTTATTTCTTCAAGGATGCGCAGGTGACTAGTCAAATCCCAGGCTTGAATTTGCATATTTGGAATAGCCTGTGAGCACTGATAATCGCCTCCATCTTTACACTGAGATGAGGAGGAGGCATGTTCAGGCTGCGGTATGGCACGTTGACATTGTTCCTGTTATTCCCAGCACATCAGCCTCTGCACTTTATTAAGTTTGATCCGTGCGGTGACCTGCTAGGTTTTTGGCCACCATACCAGCGAGGCATAGGTGACCCTGGGCTTTATTATTGTTTGGTAGATTCAATATACCATTTTTGGTTTTAGGCCCCATGTCTTGCCAACTAGTTTGCGGCATGTCCAGATTATGGCTGTGGCTTTAGAGATGGTGTTCTCTAGATGCTTCTTTTAGGTAAGTTCACGATCCAGTGTGACCCCTAAATATTTTACCTAGGTGGAAGCTTTGAAGATTTTCTGTAGGTGTACCTTCAGGATCTCATAGCCTTTGTGAAGCAGGACAGGGAAGATCCCGTCTTCGCCGGGGGATTAGTAGGGCTTAAAGCTATTGATTGCCCATTTTCTTCTATTGATAGTGAAGATTTTTCCTGGCAGTCTTTTGTGTCTCCCGTTCGGGCTCTGAAACTCTTCAATGTGAGGATTAGTTTGGTTCTGGGTATCTTCTACGATTTGTGATTCAGAGAAGTGAGTCTGTAATAGCGCCTCTAAACTTTCCTTCTGATCGTTGTAGTATTCTCCGTTTGGCTTTTTTAATAGATCAATACCGTTTGGATGATTTTTTGAAAGGATTTTATGTAGACGCTATGCTGGGGCTAACTCGTCTATGCCCTCGCAGAATTGTCTCCATGATCTTCTTTTAGATTTCCTAAGTTCTTTGTTGTACTCTGTGAGGGCTGTTCTATACTCTGCCCAGTTTCCAGTAATTTTTGCCTTGTTGAAGAGCTTTCTGGCATCACGTTTTAAGCAACTCAGTTCCCCGTTCCACCAAGGCACGTCGCTCTGGATTACCTTTCGTAAAATAGGACAGCTATTTTCGTAGCAGTTTCTGATTGCAATAATTAAACTGCTAGATGATGTCTCTAGCTCTTCTGTTTGGGTCGCTAGGGACTTCATCTAGACTCAGACAGAGACTCTCTACGTAAGAGTTAATTTTGTTCCTCTCGTCTCTTCCAAGTGATTTACTGTTGCCTGCAAATCAAATCTTATCGGTTGATGATCTGACAGGGAGGATTCGTCTGGTACATGCCGGTTGGTTATTGTGCCAGATGTGAATGAGTCAGCTATAGGTATGTCTAGGACTTCTTTTTTGACTGCATTTATGAAAGTGGGTTTGTTACCTATTTTGATAATATATATATTATTAGAGTTTAGATACTCAAAAAGGCACTCCCTCCTTGGAATTATGTATACCCATCCAACGTTGTGGTTGTGGAGCACCATGATACTTCCCCTTTACGTACTTACTTCTAATAACCTGTCGCCGCGAGTTATGACGAAAATCGAGTTCCAATTCCCCCATGTTTTGTGATTTTTCATCTACTCAACCACGTCGCACTGTGTGCTAGCAAGACATGTCAAAATAATTATTAACAACAGATTGCAGATCGCTAACATCGTGGTTCTGCCAAAATGCCAAGTCCAGATGAAAATTCGATACCAGAAATGTCATAACCACGTAAAGAAATTAATAAAACTTATGGCGATATTAGAGAAAATCAATTTAGAACCGAAATAATATTGCGTTTTATAATGGTAGGTCTCCGCAATTATCTTTCATCATGTAGTAATAGATAAGGCAAAGTTAATTCTTCCGAAATCCATATCGTGACTTTGTTTTTATAACTATTTTTATTTCCGTTTACACTATAAAAGCTCTAGTCCCCGTTCCTTCTAAGAAAGTTGAAATCTCAGACCAACTAAATAGAAAAAGTCTACATTACCAAACAAACGTCGAAAAGCGTTCTCAAAACTAAAATTAACCAAAGGGAGCGAGGAGAGACCAGACAATCTAAAAATTTACGGAATTTACTCAACATAGTCCAGTTGTCCCAGGAAATCGATATAAAATGCATTGAAATTAGGATTTACTACACCTATGCAAGGTATATGTTCAATAAAATTAATTAACTACGAGATCTTCTTCCTAATCATAACATCTTTACAGATGTGTTGTGATCCATGTTAACGAGGTTCAATGTTTTGGATGGCTCTCTTGACTGCATCTCGCCATTTATTTCGATTAGATGACATGTAAACCGCTTGTGGGAGAGCAGCATCTAATAATTTTTTGGTAACATCCACTCATTGATTTGGTGATCGGCACCGCCTTCTGTTTTCTTCAGGTTTTCCCTGCACAATAAGCCGCTCCATATGCTCACTTCGACTGATGTGTCCGAAAAATGCAAGAATTCAAGAGTACACGATACTGGACAAACGATTTGACGGACGTATTTTTTGTAAAACCGAAGCATTGGTTCTATGTGCGGTCCAGGGTACTCTCATCCCCACGCCCACATCTCAAATGCATCAATCCGACGACGATCTACTTCTTTGACAGTCCATGATTCTGAAGGATATAGAAAGACCGAAAAGAACAAGGTACTCACTAGATTGATTTTAGTTTGTTTTGCGATATTCCGATCCCTTCACACTTTATTTAACTGTGTCATTGCTGACCTAGCAAGCTGAATACGCCGTCTTATTTCGCCATCACATCCCCCGGTATTTTCTATTAGTGCTCCAAGATAGACGAAAAATACAAAGTTTGTCCTGACAGCATTAATCTTATACAGTCGTATTTGGATGGCAGATATCAGGTGGTGAGAGTCTCTGGGGTGCAGTCGACATACACAATGCCTAATAGTCCGAGTTTCAGGGTAATTGTTGTGTTCCCTATCAATGATCATAATTTTGGTTTTATTATAATTTATGTTCAGGCCGTAAAGAGCACTGGCATCTTCAAGTCTCCTCAGGAGTTCCAGAATTTCTCTCTAGGAGGCAGCTATTAAGACCATATCATCGGCAAACCTTAAGTTAGACAATTTTGAGCCGCCAAGATTTACTTCACCGTGCCAGTCCTCTAGAACCTGTCTCATAATAAATTCACTATAGATATTAAAAAGAAGCGGCGAGAGAACACAGCTCTGTCTCACACCCTTGCATGTGGCACCCTCATCAGACAAGCATTTATCAACCCTAACCCGTGCAGTATTGTTATCATATAATTGTTGTATGAGATATACTAGATGGTCTGGGACACCTATTAACAACAGAATAGACCAGAGCTTTTCCCATTTTACGTTATCAAAAGCTTTGCTTTAATAGACAACACATAAATACGTGGGAGTATAAAAACTCTCTCGACTTCTCAATGATTTGTCTAATATTTAGAATTTGCTCCCTAGTGGCTTTTCCCCTTGTGAATCCAGCTTGTTCAGGGGATATCTGCCATCGAAGATAGTGTTCCAAGTGGGATCGAAGAATATACAGGAAAACTTTGCTGGTATGAGATATCAAGGCAAGTAATCTATAGTTATCACAGTTATTGGTGTCACCTTTTTTATGAAGTGGAACAAAGACTGATGTTCTCCAGTCATCTGGCCATAAACCAGTCTTCCATATTCCCTGACATAATTGATGTATTATTCTCAAGCTTCCTGTCCCATAGACCTTAGTGCCTCGGCTGTTATAGCATCAATTCCAGGAGACTTATTAAATTTTAGCTTGTTTATGGCACCTAGAACCTCCGAGAGCAGAATATCCGCTTTAAATTGGGTGATGTTGTTTTCACGATTCTTAAGATAGTAGTCATTGTCAGCATACAGGTCCATACAATACCGATGCCAGACCACAATCACTTGATCCAGATCAGCAGCCAAGTTTCCCTCACTGTCTCTAACCGTCCAATTTTTTGGTTTAAATTTTCGGGTAAGAAGTTTGATTTTCTGAAACAAGTCTCTGATAATATCAGAGTTGAAATGAGATTGTATTTCTCTACATATTTCTTGGATGTAATTCTTTTTGTCCCTTCGGCACAACCTTTGAATTTGGCTTGTATACTCATTATATTTTGTTATTTTGTCTTCCGCATGTAGATTCGAAGCTTTCAATGATCTTCGTAGTTCTATCACATGAAGGGTTTGTGGGTCTATCCATGATTGTTTTGGAATAGAGTTTCGTCCACTTTGAGATTTAGTGATAGCATCTGTAATACATCTTCTGAATGATTGCCACGCAATATCTGGATTTATGGGAGCTGGATTCAGTAGTACCGCTACATCTGCTATATTTTGTCAAACCCGGTTCTGGTAGGATGCTGTATCAGTGATCTTGGGTAGTGTTTTATGTATGGTTCTCTGACATTTTTTAAATGATTGTTGAAATGTGCACATAAGAAGTTGGTGGTCGGAGCCGCAATCTGAGCCTGGTAACGTCTTACACAACCTTATGGATGATCTCCAACGATTTTTGATCATAATATAATCAATCTGGTTCCGATATTTACCATCTGGTGATATCCAAGTATAAAGACGACGAGGGTGTTGTGAAAACACTGTTACTTATGGAAAACCCATTCTCTAAACAAAACTGAATTAAACGCTCTCCTCTAGAATTACGTTCACCAACTCCAAATCTGCCCACTGTTTGCCTTATATGGTCATCCAGTTCTGTGTTCCCAACCTTGGAGTTGAAATCGCCCATCGAAATAGTGATCTCCTTATTCGGAATGGCTCGCAAAACATCCTCTAGATTCCCATAGAATGTTTCTACAACATCATCTGATGCGGCACATGTAGGGGCATAGACCTGTACTAAATGAACTATTGTAGGCCTAGCATTCAATCGAAGTGTTATTATTTGATCATTGATCGTATTATACCCCCGTATAGTGTTCGAAAATTATTTAGCTACCCAGAAATCAACGTTACCCCAATAACATACAAAGCTTCCTTCAGAAGACGTAAAATGTCCACTCCCATTGTAGTGCATTTCGGAAAGTCCTGCAAAAGCAATTTTAACAGCACACAACGATCTCTCAACAATTTCCAACTTACCCGGCTTCAGAAGACCTCTCAGATTCCATGGTGCAAGACGTGTTTTATGGCGGTTTCTTAAATCCACACTAGTATCAGATTTCGCCTGGTGTGGCCATTTCCCTACGCCCGGTTGCCAACCGGAGAATCAAGCTTTTCCGAGGCCTCACTATTGTCGGTCATCATAAGATTCTAATGGGAAAATAATCAGGTGGTTTCCCGTTGCCTGCCTGATTCTATGCCGTTGACCATATTAGTTGGTTCATCCGCCTTCGGGGGCGGTTTCTCACCCCCAGAATAAGAGAGTGCCATTCTTACTCCGAAGAGATAAGTTTGTTGCTTATCCCGGCAACGACTCGGTCCCCCTCTGTGTTAGACACCTTTCTGGTGTTTCCATACTCTACCACGT